>KN834867.1:0-119035 GCA_000827265.1 Collybiopsis luxurians FD-317 M1
CTATGTATTGAGTCACATTGACTTGGAGTAGCCATGCACGCTAATAAGCTTATCATTGATAGGGCATAAATTAGTAAAACGCATGCTTGATGCACCGGTTACGCACTTGACGCACTTGACGCATTTGACGCACCGGGAAAAAAATTGACGCATTTGATTGGGCGTTCAGCGCCGATGCGTATACGCATTGATACGCATCTGTATGCATTCAAACGCATCAGGGACAAGATGCGTCAAATGCGTTCAAGTCACACAAAAAAATGCGTGATGCGTATATGTTAAATTGAGTTAATTAATGTTTTTTTGCCTTCAATTTCAAGAAATATATTGAAAGAATTGGTTATAATTGTAGTTAATCATTTGATTGTATAATAATTACGACGACATACAAGGTAACATTGGTAAAAAAACATATTTAATCAGCTTTGATAAAAATCAATTGACGCACATACGCACCGTAAAACGCGTGACGCACCGGCGAGACGCATAATTCTACCTACCGGCTTTAATGTCAGATCTTGTACATTGAAAGCTGACTACAACGGAAAACATTCTCCGAGCATGATCGGCAAGACATTGCATGCCGGTCTGCGTATAGAAGGTTGAATGGTAGCAGTACTAGATGAAGTGTTATTGAGGTCATTAGACAAAGATTCTCCGCGCTTTCATCGCGATCATGATCCAAACTTTTGATTTTGCGCCATAATCACGATCAGGTTTACACTTTTCAGGCATGATGATGGATAAAAAAGCAGATTCCATTTGTATTGCGGCGCTTAGCCAATTCGACACCTGGAAGTAAGAGCCGGCTTGGAAGTAACTGAAAGTCGCCGGTGAGCCAAAGCGTTATCAAAACTTAGCAGGAATCTTGCAGGATTAATGTACAATGTCACGCTACTCACAGTAGCGCAGCCGAGAGACAAGGAAACATGCGTTACGTGGCACGAAATGTCGTAGTAACATGGAATTCAAGCTCGAGCGTGTCATTGGTTGCTGTGCGCTGGATCTATGGACCCTGCAATATCATTGGAGACCATATGACAGGTGGAAAAACTACTGGGAACTTAGTCAGGGAAGTCTTGCTAAACAGCGTCTTCCCGTCCTGTCAAACTCTTCCGTTTACTCCAATTAGTACTCTACTCATCGGTTCATTTCGCCTTATGTTACCTGTGGACGGCTGGAAGCCGTCCCAAATCGAGTTTCATTAAAGTGGTTCACTTTTCTGGCACCTTTGTCATTGATTCCGGGGTTTTGACATCGGCAGGCGTATCAAACGGAATCAACTTGATCTTAATGGCTTCTATCTCTTCTTCTTGCTTCTATCTTGATTGATAGCTGCATCACTTTATCGAAAATTTTCTCGAGGTAAGCACTCGATTGCGCTAAGTGCAAGCCACGGTTTTTATTGTTCCGGTGAGGTTCAGCATTTGCAAAATCGGCTAAACATATGAAAAGACAGTACATCAGCATACAACTAAGTGGTTGAAATATTTCTCAAATCGCCATTATCAAGTACAGCGGAAAGGTTATGTCAACTGATAACTGTCTTTGTACCAATGGAAATCACACGCTGGTCGGTTATTCGGACAATAGCTATAACAACACTGCGTGATATCTCTTTGTCACAACCAGTCAGCAAAATATGAAATTCCCTCAACAAGGGTTGCAGATCAGTACGTTATTAGCTGCGCGTCCGATTGGAGTCCAGTTGGTTAGTGATCGAATCGGTTGAGCGACTTGAGGCATTTAAAGTGCGATTGTTTTTACTACATCAATCTGTGTTTTCACCGGATTGCTAACGGGACAGTTTTTTTCTTTAAGTGAAAACAAATTAAGGACTACAGCAATGCTTCCTGCTACAATTCATCTATCTGGCTAGGCAAAACATTCAAGTTCAAGGTGACAATATTGAATTCACTTCACGCGGGGCTCGCTCAGCTGTCATTGCTTTGAAGCCGAATTTGCTCCACGAGGATTTGAGGCTGTTCCGTGTGAATATTGCCCATATGCAACAGCTAAAGGCGCTCAAGCTTGCCAAACCCTTTACGGAATGGTTCAGTGTGATTCGTGGTCACCGTGAGACATCCCCGTGCACCTTTGACGTATAAAATCCAAGAATGATACCAATCTATCCTTCCACCCGAAGATGGATTATACAAACACGTTGGACATGCATCAAGCTGAAATTGGCCCGTCATACATGTTTTCGGTATTTTAGTATAGTTTGCAAACTATGCGGATTGATTATTCTGTTGTCATAGGGAAATAAACTGGGCGAGGAATGGCATCGGTGAGACCAAATCGCTTTTGTAGACTTTCTGGCTATATTACTTTTTTCCATCTAGTTTGACTGCGCAAAATGAGGGATTCAAAAATTATCTCAATGGAAAGCTTACCTTAGCTCCTTTGGAAAATCCAAGAAGCATTATAGACATGGGGTAAGTCTGACAGGTGATATATCCCTACAACTTACTCACGTACTGTTGAAACCGGGTCGTGTAGAGCAGGAACTGGGGCATGGTATGTTTGATAATCACCAGAAAATTCTGTATAATAACATCACCTTATTATAGGGCTGCAGATGCTGCTACTATCTATCCTGAAGCTGAGGTATTAGCAGTTGATATGTCCCCCTTTCCAGATAGGTATATTAAATCAACAGCTTTGTCTTGGTGACACGGTCAGTTGATATGTCTTGTAGGAATTTTCCATCAAATCTCAAGTATCAGCAATTCAATCTACTGGATGAATTCCCCTGGAGAAATGAAAGCTTCGATGTAATTCATATGCGCTTTTTGATGTACCATGTAGGTCCCCTTTTTATTTAGCAACGCAAGCTATAATTACCAAAATGTCCTAATGAAGATTCCCTATGGTGCAAAATTCATTGCGCGGGTAGTACAACTGCTGAAGCCTGGAGGATTCCTCATTATTGAGGACTCTTGTCTTCTTCGTTACCCTGATGGAATAGGACCTGCACAACAAAAACAAAATGAAATATCTATTGCATTCCTCCATAGTCGAGGTTTGGATCCATATATTGGCTCACACTTGGAAGAATTCATGCAAGCTACTGGTGCATTTGAGGTAATTTCAGCCCGTATGGAGCCCTTGTGCCTCAATCCACTCCCCACTGGTAAGTTTACTCCATCTTCGTTCAGGTGTCATTTGTAATAGCAAGTAATTCCAGATCCGCTGCTTAGACCACTTGCAGAGGCCCTGCGAAATGCAGCAATTGATTTGACAGGAAAGTCAGCGAGTAGTGCACTTAAGGCAGCAGGTATAACCCCGGAGATTCAGGCGACATGGAAGGAGGAGATGGATGATCCTCGCTTTCATCCTACCGCGGATGTATATTTTATTTGGGGCCAGAAACAAAAGTAGACACTATTGTAGTTTGAGATTCTGTGAACAGTGAAGAGTAGATTTTCGTTGTTTGTGAAAAAAAGCTGTCTGGAATGTTCCGTGTCTTGTCATATTTCATCAAGGTGAGTGGAATCACAACCTCCCGACATCCTTTCACTCCAGGTGAACAGAATCAAACGGCAGCATGTGTTCTGGCTGCGCTAGAAAAAAGTTAAGAAGCCTCTGTATAATCCTTGAACCCCGAGGGAGAACGGTTATTTTAATGCCTGCCCTGAGTGCGTGATACATACACTTTACAGCATAATTGCATACACACTCATTTGGACATTAAAATACCATATTACACTTACTCATTCTTTGGCTTTCTTTCACTTGCAGTACTTCACAATATAGATCCCGTCAAGTTCTATTGCATGACTGAAAGCCATCCACCACCCTTACATTATTTTAAACTTCTAGTGCACATCTCATTTTATTCGATTCAATGGCATGGATTGTGACCTGACGTCATTGACGAATTTTAGTTCACCAAACTTGTATATGACCGGTGACAAAGAAAAAATTTTGACCTTTGAGTCTAGGCTGATATGGTGCCTTAATGATACTCACACTTGGGCGCAGCAAAGCACTGGGCACTGAGAGAATTTGTTCAAATTCTGGCAATATTTCGATGCAAACAAAGTTCACAGTATTTTTATAAATGCATTTCCTGAGGAAATTCTGGAGGAAAAATTCCAGAAGAATGAACCAAAAGCTTGATTTGAATGAGATGTGACAGTAGGTTACATAGGTAGTAGAGTCTAGAGGACGAGTAAACATTTTAAATGCGAAATCTTCGCAAATGCACAAGACATAAACACTTCGGAACTCCAAAAAACTCCTTTAAATAAAACTTAAACTTTCATCTAAGAGTACGATGCGTTCTCCTACAAGAACTGGGTCGAAAAGGAGTCACAGTCTCGGATCGTGACGACCAATTGACAGAAAAAGCAACAACTGTGACCTTTCTTTGCCTATCAACTCATTTCTCTTACAGACTGTCCAACCATCAGATTGGCCAAATTATCATCCCATTATTGAGGAAGATGGGCCTGGAGCTGAGCCCAGCATACAACTTGGAGCTTAAAGACAAGGGTTATGTCCCCTAGAAGTAGACCTATGGTATCAGCCACATGCACAATGGGTAAGTTCAGTATTTGACACAATTCTATAGCCTACGTAAGTACACCGTATAAACTATAGGAATAGTCAGTAAAGAGTAGAATAAGAGGCATGAAATGTAAAGACGTACCCTCAGAACATAGTAGAAGTTCTGAAAGAGTAGTCCGCTTCGGGGGTCTTTAAATACAGGAAAATCGAAGGGAAAAATATAACAAGAGCAAAAGGAAAACCATTATAACCAGCGCAGCACTGTCCAGCTTCTCTGATATCCGCACGGAAGCATATCTGTTTCGGAATCCAGACCGATACCTCAGGGCGCCAACGCTGCACGACCACGTGGAACTACGTGTCCGATCCTTAGTCCTTGACAGTATTATCCCAGCACTATTCAAGGTCAGGGATGAGTTTGAAACAGTGAAACTGCCAACACCAACAAGATTGCCATTATTGACAGCTCAACCTAAAATTAATGATTCAATTCAGAGTCCAACGGGAGGATTAATCCCCTCATGTAATCCCAATGGAATTGTTACAACTCCTGCCTGATGCGTTCAAAGACTTTCTTTTGACTCCAAGCCATGTTAAAGGCTTAATAGGCTCAAATACAAATCTGGAAAATGCAAATTCGTCTAATATTGCATAAGAAATTATTCACTCTTATTATTTCATAAGGCATTGGCTCCTAGATCACCTCTCGTACCACCGGACCTCTTCATCCTTGGCATTTTTTCTACCGACAAGGCTTTGAGTTGATACAATGACTTGTGGGGTGAGGGCCATTGCGCTTTGCGCGTGGCATGTACAAGTCCGGAGCTTGTGCAGACAGAGTGTAACAGCAAAATATTACATTGTATGTTGGAAGGTTTAAGAATAACTCTTCAGACACAACACGCTGAGTGTGACTAGAAAATTCGTTGCACTCCAAAATTCAATCTTGATGTTAATGTACAGACATACAGACTAAGATGATACAGGGCCAGAAATATGCATCAAGGCGAGGGAGTCTTAAGGAAATTCTTAGATTCTCCATACTCAAGAGTCTTTACAAATTTTCCAAGTCATCCATATAACATGTATTAATCAATGAGAACTACTTGACATTCTCAACAAGCGAAGTACATGGCTTTACACTTTTTACACATCAAATCAATCACAAATTTACAGATTAGATATCTCAGCCAGCCAAGTTACCCTCCTTGTATCTGTACCTGAGATAGAATTTTGGTGTAGTATTTGGTGGCGCTACAGCGGCGGAAGTTCTCGAAGTAATTTTTGAGCCTTGAGAGATAAGTTTGGTTTCTTTTGATCACCGGTGGACCGTGGAATGAGACGGCTTGTCGACGGCAACAGGGTTGTTCTTACTGGGATAGGAAGGGAAGGAGAAAAGACAACAATTAGTTCTTGTGTTGTAAGAGAAAGTCACGAAATCTTAGACTAATTCCATCAGCAATATCAATCTCTGCAGATGCTTCTGTGCGAAGTCACTTTCCGGGAGAAGAATCGAGGTCATTGCTTTATTAGATTGGAAATCAACAAATTAAGCAAAAATGCTAGTTAACAGACTTGAAAAAAAGGAAATCACTTACTGCCGAAAAAGTTGGCATGCTTGCCCATTTGAACTTTATCAGTTAACTTGAATGAGAGCAGAGACGAGCAGAGAGATTGAATGAGAATCAATACATTAAGCAGAACGAGCTCACCATTTAAAGTATAAGCATTCCTAATGTTGGCAAAAAGCCCACCTTGCATTAAATACATGTATCCATGTCTTGTTTTGCAATTACATGGCCAGAGTTGTTTTACCTAGACCAAATGTTTCAGACATGAGTAGGATAATGAAGAAACAAATACAATTTTAACTGGAAAAGAGATGAGCAGACACACACCAGGCTACGCTGTGCTCTGCCCTTCGCTTGCTTCACCCAGATTCCAATGTTGTCAATAAAAATAGAGGATGACAAATGTCAATCCAAAGGTTAACAATGAATGATAAAGAGTAGGAAAATGAAAGCTAGGAAGCAGAGTGAAAAGAAAACAGCAAAACGGCGGAAGGGTGGAAGATCACACAGGTCACAACTGTAACAGAGAAGTGACATGTCCATATATGAGGATAAAAGTTCAGTATAAAGAGGACCGTGGGAAAATGGACAAACCGCCCATAAGGACGATTCCTTCATTTCATTTCGGACTCGTAATGAGATTGTTGGTGCTCACCAACAAAATGAGACTGAACATTTGAAGAGGCCATATTAGATGTATTTGATAGATACATACAAGCGCTACAGGTAACAGTACACCAAGCTACTATAATGATTGAAACAGTCACTAGTCTTTTTCAAAGGGAGTCAAAGACTATTATTTTACGTTGGTGCGCTAGGCATCCGAAAGCCTCAACACCGAATACATATGCTTTCAGGAGACAATTTATGGATGGCCTCCCAATTGAGATCATTCAAAAACTCGTTGACCGGGGAGCAGTACTGGATTAAGCAAAAATATCTACTATGGTTAAGGCTGTGGAACGAATTGACAATCGCCGATTTCTTAAAGACTATTACATTTCTGCATCCCGCAGACAACCTGGACCAAGAGATTCAAGTTACTTGACAGAACGGCTGAGGCGTGAACGGAGAAGTACTCCGTCTGATTCAACCACATTCAAAAGTAGTCCCGTTACACATAACGAGCAGAAATTTCGACAATGGCCAATGCTGCCCACTGCGCTCATGAAATTTGATCATACTTACGAGTAAGCCACAGTGTGAGTACTTTAATGAGTAGACAAAAATAAAGATGCCATATTCCTATTGTGGGCTAGCATTCTGGAACGAAGGCATACGCCCAAATCCCACTCCACGTTTCAAAAACTGGTTCACCCGTACTTTATTCCACTATTCTCGGACCGACGAAGCAATCGGAGGTCTACAGCTCAATGCGTGGGCTCTTTGAATGAAGAATGGATCGATTGGGGAAGATAAGTGTGCATACCGAACCCAAGGCAATCGGCATGCGAATATCTCTGTATTCACTACCCCTAGTCAATAAATTTACGAGTGACAAGCTGTGGGGATGATTCAAACGTGCTGACAGAACACCGGTGAACGGCTTCGGAATTCCGGTGGTTGAGACATGGCGTGATATTTACCAAATTCAATAACGGGCGCTAAAAACACGGGAATTTCTCGTCTAATACCTTCATTATGTCTGACGAGGAACAGTTGGAAGACAAGATATTACGCAAAAAACGTCGTCTTCAAGGAGCCTGTGACGAATGCAGAAAACGAAAAAGTAAAGTTAGCTTGAACTTGCATCTCGTATCAGTAGCTAAATCGCGATTCGCGTTTTGTCGAAAGTCAAATGTGCGTACTTGATCTCTGTCCTGAAGCACGTCGTTTTTATCCTGCTTTAGGTGACAGTTCAAATCGACCCGGAAATGTTTGCTCTTCTTGCTTGGCCTTTGGGACTGAATGTACGCATTTTTTCACAAAGAAAGTAAGCTTACTATCAGCCGAACGCACTCGTGCTCTAATCGCGTCTAGAAACGAGGACCACCGAGGGGGACTCCGCGTGGTCAGAAGACGATCCCATCCATCGTCAAGTTAATTGTCTCAACAAAAGAAACTTACGAACCTCCGTCGGATTCCACCGCGGTGAAACAGCTCCTTATTGAAATTGCTGGACATGCGCAAAGCCTAGAAGAGGAAAATACTCGACTTCGCCACCAAATCTTACAGCTCCAGCGCTCTGCCCCATCAAATTTTACAGTGTTAACTCCTAGTGAAGGGTCGCCCGATGGATCCGGTGGGTCCACCGCCCTCCAGGTGCCCCCCGGGTCATATCTCGATATCGATGCCCATGCTATTGATGGGCTTAACGAGCATATGAAGAAACTCGAGATCCACTCAGCGAGTGATAGGTTTTTCGGGGGATCTTCGTCATTGATGCTTCTGAAAACTGCTATCGATATTAAGAACGAGTATACCGGAGAAAGTCCAGAAGATTCAGCCCTCCTCGATTCCTTCGACTTTACCCCTAGAAGCGCTCCAGCTGGCAACCGAGATACCTCCGCTAGAGATAGGAACTGTAAACGTCCAGAGTTTTGGACCATTCATCCAGTAGGTATAAAGTCGATATATACTTACCATTACTGACGAGTTCCCTAGTGGCAGATAATTCCAGTAGATGACCCACCCCCTCTTATCTTTCCCGAGAACGACCTTCTACAGTCTCTGATCTCTCTGTATTTCTCTAACATAAATGTCTATTATCCCATTCTCCACAAACCAACCTTTGTGCGCTCTATATCTGAGAATCTTCACCTAGAAGATCGACGATTTGGTGCTCTAGTGCTCGCAGTATGTGCAGTAGGCGCTCGGTTCTCGGACGATGCAAGGGTTTATGAGGATGGTTTATTGGGTTCGAAAGAGGAAAATCGCGGAAACGCCAAAGTCGAACAGTCGGTTGGATGGAAATGGATTCGACAAATCCAACTTGTCAAAAAATCATTTACGGAACCTCCTTCTATTTACGAAATTCAGCTCTATGGAGTAGGTTTTATCTCTTCCTTTTTACTCATCTCTGATTTCTAAAACAGGTCTACGTACTTTTCATGCAAGCCACTACCACTCCAGAAGCTTGCTGGATAATTGTGTCGATAGGTGTCCGTTTTGCCCAAGATGTTGGTGCTCACCGGAGGAAACAAAGTGACTCCGAAAAACCCACGATCGAGAATGAGTTGTGGAAACGGGTATTTTGGATGTTGTACACGATGGATATTTTCACGAGCGCATTTTTGGGTAGGCCGCGGAGTATCGCAGTTGAGGATTTCGACATTGATTTTCCTGTAAGTGAGGGATATTTTCATTTGCACTTTTAGCTAACTTTACGCTAAATGATCATGCGCCTCTTAGGCGGATGTGGATGACGAATATTGGGAAAAAGATTTCCAGCAACCCGCAGGGAAACCGTCAATCAGAGCTTACGTTGTCTCGCTAATTAAGCTAATGGACGTGTTGGGTTATGCGATGCGTACGATTGTGAGCTCTACATCTCAAATCCTAGTATCTACGTTCACCTACTTCAAAAATTAGTACGCGATACGTCGGTCGGATATCTGGACTGCAAGGGGCATGAGTGGAATAGAATGGAATGAGAAGATTGTGTCGGAGTTAGACTCGTCTCTAAACAGATGGGTAGACGAAATCCCTGAACATCGTATGTACATGGACCTGTCGCCGTTTGATGCATCATCTCACATCGACTTATCAGTACGATGGGATCCTCATAGAGAAGACCCAGTGCATTTCCATCAATCTGTCATGCTTTATACGACTTACTAGTACGCACTGCTGTTTTCGAACTATGATTTCCTAATCCGAAGCTGATCATGCGTAGTTGGATTCAAATTCTTATCCACAGGTAGGTCACATATAATTCCCGTCTGAAGCAGAACCGAACCAAATCATACATTTATTCAGACCCTTCATTGCCCGTCCAGGTGATGGTTCTGGATCCGTTCTTAGCTTCCCTTCACTTGCAATATGTGCAAATGCGGCAAGATCATGTTGCCATGTAGTGGATGTTCAGCGGAGAAGGAATCTCGGAGCGCTTATGATGCCAAATGTCACGGTATGTTCACAATCGGCAATTCGCTGATAAAGAATGTTCATTAAATGATTCATCCTGTAGATGGCATTATTCATGACTTCTATAGTGCTTCTAGTTAATGTTTGGCGGGGTCGTCGTCTTCGAGTGGCCACGGCGGAGACAGACATCGAGAAAGAGCTTGCGGACGTTTATCGATGTATAAATCTTTTAAGCCTTCAGGAGAAGAGGTGAGTCGTTCAGCTACTGGAATGTTATTCATAAACCAATGGCGTCTTTGAGATGGCAGCATGCAGGACGATATTGGTAAGTGCCATTAAAATGTCCTGATTTGCTCATATACACTCTTACGCCACCTGGTCAAGTGATATTCTCCGAGAAATCATATTGGTCAGCCATTTTCATCATAGTATGTGGCTACCTTCGGATGCCTCGGGCTTGCTCTCGACGAAGCGATCTCATGAGATAGCACTCGAGAGCATAGACGAGAATGATAATTCCGAAAACGCCGACGGTTCTGTGTCTGCGTTTCATGGTGATCGACCAATGGCTGGGAGCCACCGGGTATCTGCGGTCTTAGCGGCAGGCCAAGCATCCACCTCATCATCACAGACGTCGAATACCTGGATGCAATTCCTCCAGTCATCAAAGGATCCCGATTTCTTCCATTTACCCACTCGTAGTAAAGAACTTGGGAATCTACCTATCTATGAATCTTTTACCGACAATAATTTACTATCCGACGCTGCGGCCACATCCTCCTTCGACTTCAGCTTACAACAAACGGAGCAAATTCCCATATCTACGGATGCGCCGAACCAACCTCAGTCTTTTTTCAATGACATTTCAGGTTTGTGTATACATGCTTGTTTAAGATCTACCTTACTGTTCATGTAGGGATTGGCTTGACATCTCCCCCAGGTTTAACCTTTGGCCATATAAATGCCCTTTACCCAGCTGGAAACTTTTTGGGAGAATTTGTAAATATGGCTGAGAGCCAAAATTTAGATCTCAAGTATGCATTCAACATTTTTGGTTATGAAATGCGCTAAAGTCTCTTTCTCAGCCTTCCTGATGCTCCCAATATGACAAGAGACTTAGATGACTGGGCCTCCTATATGGCTACAGTTGATGAAATATTGCACAATGTAAATCCTCGAGCGTGATGTATATTGTAGTTTAAAACCTTTCAATAATCTATCTGATATTATGTACAACTAATTAAAATGTTTGAAGCTCACTCAGCCTCTTTAAGAGTATCTACGCAGACAAAAACATGGTGGCCAACGATTTTTGGTAATTACTTAACATCAGTGGTTCATTCTCGCCTTGACTCGAGAATCATTCCTTGGTAAGTAATGTTGAACCTTATGAAACAATGGGAGGCTCCGATATTTCTCAGTGCAAGTACAATCATTCGAGACTCATGTACCACTTGCAATACCATCTTCTCTGTGCTGTTTACGGTCACTTATGGGTGATCATAACGAGACAATTCCCGCAACCACTGACCACTACCAATACTTTTTTAAAAAAAAGAAAGGTTTTATTAAGTTGTAGAATGTTGATTGAGAGGAAAGAATATACAGGTTTTATGAGCGCAGACTATCATATAGATGTTGGGCCCCGAGATATCTAATTCAAAAAAATAAGTTTGACGGCACAACTTATTGTAGAAATATGGTGCAGTGGTTTGATAAGAGTTGTGAGACTCGAATATTGGATACAAATGATTATTCTGTTCTATGGTACTGGTTTCAAGGTAGGCCTTATATACTACATAACACAGTATCTAGAAAGTTCTACATACTTCTACTATTAATATCTGAGTAATACTGTCTGCAGTAGGTGAGTAATCCAACTCGGAACTACATGTGCCGGATGGTATTACTAATGACAAACCGAGAAATACAACACAACTTTGCCAACCTTATTAAGTTTTCTCAAGTCTCAGCGATGGAGTTACATCACTCGGTAATGCTTGAGAGAGAGAGTATGAGCATTTTAGAAGAATCGTGCCTTCTATTTCAAGCGCCTTTCGTTACTGTAAGATCTGTATGGGGAATCATAATCAGAAATAGAGGAATCGGATCCAGGGAAAAATTATTCACATCTGAATTCCAAGTGCCTAATTCCAAGTGCCTAATTCCAAGCCCATGCCTGATAGATTTTGTTGATGGTTGAGTCGGGACTTGTATCATGTGCAGCTACAGTCAAAAGATACTTTAGGAACATTACATTCTGTATAGAGGTAAAATGTGTCAATATACCTCGGTATAATTGGGTGGAATTGAATTAATTATGGATAACATTGCAACATGGTGGGTTGCTCCATTAGTCTGCATGAAATGCTCTGTGATGTTATTCACATGAGGCTTTCTGCTACAGAGCGCCCCCAGCAAGGAAACTGCGGACACTAGAGTCATGGAAAGTTGTCAGCTAGGATTATTGAATGGTGGAAAGGGCAATTACTTTTCGAAAGAACAAAGTAGACTGCTATAAACTGGAATATCAAAGGCCGCGCATTGAACTGAGATAGCAATTAGTGTCAGTCACTCAGTAGTAATGGTCAAAGAAGTTAACCAATATTAGTGTCGGAACACTCATAACACTATTTGTATATCAAATGCAATTGGTGATAACGAGGATCACCCGAGCCCCTGCGACAGATATTGTGCACAATTTGACTAGTGCTACCAAATGAATGTTTGTGCACAATCCTTTGGTCGCACCAGTCGAGGCCACCCTAAAATAGATAAGATCAGATGTAACTACCCTAAACCCTAACCTAACCCTAACTGGCCTAACCCCTGCCCAGTGCGCTTTCGGCGCGAGCCTAACCCCTAACCCTAACCATCTAACCATCTAACTACCTAACCACCTAACCACCTAACCACCTACCCGACCCCCCAATAGAGCCATTTGTTGGCAATGTCGCAGACAGTTCCCACATGTTAGGGCTAGCTCTGCTAGCCCTAACGGGAACTGCCTGCAACATTGCTTGATCTTAGGGTGGTCACTGGTAGTTACCACAGGATTGTTCGCAATCATTTGTTTGGTAGTACCAAAGATTGTGAACAATAATTGTGGCATCGGGTGATCACCCACCTGGTTATGGCCCCTGAATTCAACGCATATTGAACCAAGGTATTTAGCGACGAGTCGGACCTTCCATGTATTGGAATTAGCACAGCTGGATGAAACCAAATGAACGGAAATGGCACACACACTCTTTGTAGCCTGTACGCAGCTACCGAAGATAAAAGCACAATGCGACCGCGACGAAAACATCCAATAATCCATTTATACCCAGTGCCAGCGATGCTACAACCTATTAATTCCAGAGCAGAAGTCAATAATAAAGATCAATTGACATAAGCTATAATACATCCACCTTGATCCTCGCGGCTTCCAAAATGCTTTCCAGACGGAACCTATTTACTCCTATGTTATAATCTTGAGCATATAAAATGTGACCTTTGACTTACGCCCCAATCACCCAGGCTGGGTCATAGAGTGGCAAATAGAAGAACATGAATATATAAATGGCAAGCACCAGAGAATAGGGCTGAAAGTTTTACCTAGTATACTACCTTGAATATCAAAATTCAAAATCACAGATTGGAATCAAAACTCAAGGGACTAGCCTGTTTTAGCAATCACAAGAGCTGCCTGAAGAGACATTCTAATTGTTAAATGACCTCTGGATCGATAGGCCATACTTACAAGAAATATAGTGAGAAAAACATTGCGGTTACTAACTGCCAGTACCGAGAAAAAATCAGGAGAGGTATAATTCTACGATTTGATGCTTGATAACAGATATTCACATTTCCAAACACGAAGTATGAAGCAGCTGAGGATGTGTGCACAGAGCAATGCTTATGAGATGTTTCGGCCATTGCAGAATCACTTACATTTTGACAGTTGTTCCAGACGCTGACTATTTGGCTCACGTGAAAAATTAGAACTGCCATCCTATTAATTGGAGCATACGCCTACCAGGACCTGAGTCTGTAAACTTGAAATAATGATCCTGAGCTACCAAGATATAGACTCACCACCAAAGACCAAATGATAGGTTCAAAGATTAGTGTTAGTGGTACACCGAACAAACTATCAGTGCCTGATTTTCAGGATTCTGAAGCGAAATTATCAAAGCCTATACAAACTTACGAGATGGTGCAGTATTATAGCGCATGGGATAAATAAAATAATGTCAGTAAATCAATCAGAGCTTTGAGAGCTGAGATGTACAAACCAGTAATTGGTGGATGAGCTCTGTGAACCTGATTGGGCCGTGAAATTTCTTCCTTTTGTTGGAGAGTGGTTAAATTCATACACACCAAATAAAGCTGACCTGTGATATAGAATTAAATTTGGAGCTGTGAAACCACCGGTTTCGCCCGTCTAAGCTCTACTTACCAGTATTTTCAAGTTTAATGGATCGCTCCTGTAATTGGTGAAGTATAAAATAGTCTGCATTGTGGAGATTCCGAAGATTATGCATGAGACACTGTGTCCAATGAATGCAGCTCCTAAAGTAGTGCCATCTACTTTGAAAACAGAAGGCATTATAGCTTAGAAGATTCTAATATGAGTGGAGGCCTTGGTCACAAATGTAGCGAGGTTAAGGAAATATGGCTGTCACCTTTCTGGCTTTTAAGTAACAGTTGTAAGATTAATGATGGACTGTAATACCTCATCTCCCGGGCTGTGATAAATTATCAACGAAGCTGGTTTATGTATCGTGGCTTACAATCTGCACAACAACTATTTGAGCATGAGCTACCTGAAGGAAGGGTACTTGACACGTAGTGGGCCAACGCTAATGCGTGGCGGGACTCGTGCCCTTTTCAGTGATTGGAACACATTACCTTGCGGATCCTGGATCATCAATCATCAATGTAATGAAAACTAACTAAAGTTATATAAATTGCAAAAATCAGATCAATTCAAAATTGCCTGCCTTGGATCAGCGCAAAATTGTCAGAGCAAAAACTTGGCATTCCATTCCATTTCATGCACTTGTAATTAAAACTTTTAGTTCTATTCACTATCATGAGTTTTTTAATATCAGAGCATTGCTAAATACTGAATCCTTGAGTTTGCAATAAATTTTGAAGGAAAACATTGCTCATGCCTGGTATGGTACTGATGAGTATAGATACAATCAGTCAGTTTTATTGAACTGGCAGAGTCCAAACCTCAGTTGAGCCGATACTAACTAGTGCTCAGTCGAAAGTGAAACAATCAATTATGGAAGTAATGCCGGTACTGCGGTTGTTAGGGTTCATTTCATCAACAAAGATCTTTCACTGTTGATAGGTGCACGATTCTGAGTGGTTGGGTCCCTCTCACCTTCCGGTATTTCCTTTAGATACTATGAAAAAACTATCCTTACTGTAAGTGACCATCTCCATTAAGTGAGGTGTGTTTGACTGCTGAGAAGCGGCTTCACTGGGGCTTCTGTGTGACCTGGGCATTTAAGATTTGGTTCTGCTTGGTCACACTCAACAAACAACCAAGAAACTCACTAAAATGGGGAATAGGAGCTGGAAGGAGCTAAGAATTAAAATACGTACTCAGATTTGACTCAAGTAAGTATTTACAAAGTTATTAATAATTTACACAAAGAATCAACAGATTTCTACCATCCATAGTACTTCCATAGTTTGGGGACACACCAAGGCCGGATATTAAGGGCCACAATTTGGTGGACCTGTTAAGGCGCTTGCTTGCCATCCAAATCTGTTCTGCAAGCATCAAGTCAAACTATACTGTCACTGCTGTTGCTCTTGATAAAGCTTTTGAATCCTAGCAGAGAAGAACAGCTAAAGAGGATGAAACAGGATATCTACCCTGGAAAGCTTACGCAGATAATGAATTTGAATGTTAGAGGCCAGAATATAATCTTGAGTGAAGGAAGATGACTGTAATATTACTCTCTTGAATCCTTGCTAAGCCAAACGGAAGCTAGCTTTAGAAGGAGACATGAGGAAGGAAGGGAAGACCACACAAAAGCATGTCTGCATGGCAAACTATCCTGAGGAAAATTCATTTTGTAACCCAGTTGCCAGCAAACATCCCTTCTAGCAACCCCCAAACATCAATTGACCATCAGTCAATCCAAACGTTAGCTCCTGTAACACCTAAGGTGCCAAATTCTACATGCTCTCTCAGTAACCTCTTGCTATGTAAGATCATGGTTATTGTAACTGGTCCGCTTTCCATGATCCTGCTCAGTATTACCAACATGGTTACTGAATGCACTCCAAGTTACAAGTGCATGATATGGAAGAGTTTCTGCTCTGACAATTCTGGGCCTGATTGGCAAGCAATTTTGAATTGATCTAATTTTTACAATTTATACAATTTTAGTTAGTTTTCATTACATTGATGATTAATGATCCAGGATCCACAAGGTAATTTGTTCCAATTACCAAAAAGGGCATGAGTCCCACCAAGCATTAGCGTTGGCTCACTATGCATCAAGTTGAAACATATAAGCCCCTGAATGGTGATAGGGCTGATTCTCAGGCATTGAAATGAAGCTGGGTTGTCCATGGGCCATCAGTCCATAACTATAGAACAATTTCAAACATGCTTCTAGTATAAAGGTGGTAGTGTCAGGGTAGTAGGAGCATATAGAGAAGCAGAGAGAAATGGGTGGGACTTAGCATTTGGACTAAATGTTGATCTATGCAAAGCTAATGCACTTCTAGAATTTCCACTTGCTGCTGTGTGGCTACCCATGTCCGAATTACCCACCTGGCTAAAGGCCACCGCCTTGCAGCTAGATTTGATTTGAACAGTACAACCTTGGCTGTGTCAGATGTAATGAACATAAATTAAATTACATGGCGACTTTGCCACCAACAACCTTTCCACTTAAGTCACTGAGAACAATTCTACTTTCAATCTACTACCTGCAATTGGTAAACAGTTGAAAAAGAGTGTAATGAATGAATATAATTGGTGAAATTATGAGAAGCCAATAAACGAGTCTGGGTAGCATTATCTGGTTTAATGAACTTGCTAGAGAATCGGATCTGATGAAGTGGCATATGGAGGAAAGGAGTAAGAGGGATGAGACAATCCAGTTGTGTTGCTTTTGATTGGCATGGGTCATTGTCTGAGTGAGTGAGTTTTCTGGCGTGATTTGTCTATGTTTAATCAGCAGTCCCAACATCGTATAAGCTCACTCAAATATTTATGGATCCTGCTAAAAATCATTTCGAGAATCTTTAGATTAATCAGGTTCAGCACTCATAGATTTCGACTAATTTTTCCAGTGAATTACAGGTTACATGTTCTGTTGTAAATGAATAATACAAAAAGTATGTTACTCAGGTAAATATACAAAAGCAAAACTAAATGTTATTATTACAGGGTGGTAATTTAAGCTGGGCAACACCTGGTTGTCTTGCATCTAAATATCCTGCAAGGTGCAACGGCCAGGCAGGTACCGGCACCTGCAGGTTTTGGCCCGGTCACAGGTCTGGCATTTCAGCGACCGGTTACCTGTGCTGCGGGTCCTGTTCACAGTTAAGATTACGCTATATCACCATAACGAGCTGTTCTGAGGCCTGGCGCCAGATTCTACACATCCATTTAGTAACTGCTTGTTATGGAACATCAGGGCTATTGTTAATGATCTGCCTTTCATAAGCCGACCATACATTTCATCATGGCTACCAAATGGACTCCAAACTGGAACATATCAGTCCCCTAAAATCACGATGAAGCTGATGCTCAGGCATTGGGATTGATCAGCGCATAATGTCGTCAGGCTGAAACATATGTGTAGGCAAGACTAGTACTTGCAGTGACAATCTCACAGTGGCAGTTTACTGCACTTCGCTGATTTCCACTTGACACTCTGCTATGTAATTGGCCAATTGACCATTACTGGTGTTGGACTTACCCCTGTCCGATTTACCCATGCCCGACTTACCCCCCTGTTCTAAGACAATTGTGTTATAGTCATTTGCGTAATTCTGTGCCCCTTCAGAATCCACGCCGCTGTTTATTTGTATTTATATGATCCATGCACATGGGCCATTTCAATCTATGTATCAAGTGCACCTACACCTTGTAAGCTTGAAGGCCATATTCTCAATCCTATAGACACATTAATCAAATATGAACTCAAGGGCTAGGTAGACATGGACACAAGTACTTAACTCGAGTACTCATATAACCCATGTCACTAGTACTCCCTGTTAGACAACAAGCAGGGATCTCGATGAAGGGGACAAAAAATCAATTGAGCTACAGCAAACACTACATATATGAGGTAAATAAGTGGAATGAGTCAATGGAGACAAACTAGTGAAATGGCAGCTGACATAGGTAACTGTAGAGTGGCTGGACAATCTACATTCCTCAACACTCCCCACTTCAAATGCCAGTACTCGCACTCGAGCATGATTTGAGTTAAATAATTTAACAAGCACTTGCTATACTTGAGTGCAGTGAGCACTCTATGAATCAGGTACTCAACAGTACTCATTGATTTAAAATATAATCTGCTTCTGAATAATTTATATATAAGTTATATCAATGGAACCAATGTTCCTGCTTGGTTTATGTATTGCCAAGCTCACACTTGAGTATATACTTGTGCAGCATGTTGACTAATGAGGTTCAGTACCCATGCTTCTTAAGTAATAAGTCATACACAAGTAATGAGTATCCACTAGTATTCATTGCTTGTGCCCATGTCTAAAGCTAGGGCAGCAAACACTTGAACAAGCAAGTGTAGAGGAATGTAGAGGCTTTGGTACAGTCCAGGGTACTTGGCCATCCTCAAGTTCTTGTATTTCTTTTTTTAAAACTTCTTATTATTGCTGCATGTAAGTGTAAGCCTGGGCTTACCACAAGCAAAAGTGATGTGCTCATATTGTGACTGGTGCCTGCTCAAGTAACTTAAACAGACATTTCCCTTTTGTAACAGCTACAGTCAGTCACTATAGCCTGCTTACAGTAAGTAAGACTATGCACTAAGGAGCGGGGAGCCACAACAATCATACATTGTGTTCCATTTGCTGGAGATTTTTCCATGTGTGGATGCCTGTGGGGAGTATTGTAGCTACTGGTTATGCTTGTGTATTGTAGATGTAGGGCAGTGTAAATGTGAACTCTTGTCAACTGTGGTCTTGAGCGACCTTGGTAAAAATAAGTAAGGAGGGTTTGTTGGGGATCTACTCACTTCTCTCCCTGATATAGGGGGAAGACATTAGGGAAAAACCAAGCCCCCTTTCCAGGCATAACTGCACAGTGGTTTGAAGCTCTTTTGAGGCTTAGGTGACAGGCCCAGTGCTCCTTCACACTGGTCAGGTCAAATCCCACAATACCAACAGCAAAGTTGGCACACCAATGTCTGAATGGGGAGTTGTGAGTGATTTTGTAGTTATGGGAAAGCATAGAGATGGGCAGAGGGGTGACAAATTGGAATTTATGCATCATCAGTAGGATCATCTTTATTGATTATCTTGTCTCTCCAGTCTACTTTATAAGGGATGTCAGTGACATGTGTGTTCTTGCATAGGCCTCCAATGGCCTTGGATCGATGATTCAGGCTTTAGAATGCATTCAGAGGACAGTGGCCTACCCAAGCTAGCTAGTCAATGCCTCACTATCAGAGGCCACTCAGGGTCATCCAAAGTGACTGTTATGTAGGGACTGAAGAGTTGGATTGCATCAAAAGTTTGTTGATTACACCATTCTCCTTACATGCTCTATGCCTTATGTACAGCATGATTTCCCAACCAAAAAACTGACTTACTGGTGCTATTTTGACAGGAAAAAGTGTCTACTGCTGCTAAATTTGTTGATCTTCTGACTTTGACAAATGATATTTGGTACAAATACCAAGCTACTGACTCTACAAAGAACAAATCCTGCAGGGGGCATCCAAGGAAGACCAATGAAAGAACTACTTGCCAGCTTGTGAATTATGCCCAGAGCACCTGCTGAACACCTTTTTAGAAACTGGCAACTGACCTTGATCTCCACTTAGTGAGTCCACAGTTCATTGAGCTCCAGAGACATTGGAAAGCTTTAGAAACATTCTATAAGCGTTCCACAGGCAATACTAGCTGCCTAAATGGACCATATACATTTCAGCAATAAGAACTGCTGGACCCCCCTTCCCTCCCAACATTGTGTCTTGGTAAGGCTGCCTGCACACCTCTGAATACTCAAGGGCAGAGTGACTCAGAGCAATTCCTGCCACTGCATCTCGCCTAGAGTGCCCAAGTGTGCAGTCACTGACTGGGGCATATAATAGGACAACTCAAGGTAAGGTGCAATGAGAAAAGAGCTGGACTTTGATGTAAAAGAAATTCATTCAAATGTGGAGGTTGAATTTGGTGAACGCATAATGCTCTCTTTCTTACAGGAAGAAGATTCATTAAGCCATGTAATCAGTTCGTTTGTTTGACCATTGTCAGAGCAGGGAAATCAACGTCGATGACACTTACTGCCAACTACGAGTTCATTTTCTCTTTCCGCGGCGGTCCCGGGGACAATGGCGCTTAGGGCAACCACCGGGATGATAGCTGATTAACTCCAGTAGCAGACATTCAGATCTTGGCCAGTGCCACACTACAAGTCTTCCTTCCCAGGTTATGGCTGGAACAGCATGAAAATTTGATGGATTCAGATGTAGCTCCTTTCCACCGCACTCCTCGGAATAAATTATACCCTTAGATCTAGTTCTCCCAGATTTATTCTGTACATTCTCCCCGCAGAAACTCACGCCTCGGCAAGCGCAACTAAGTATGATGACTTCGTACTGCTGTGCCTGATGGACTTCCGTGATTTCCGCTAACTCGGCAGGGCAATCTGTTAAAGGTATTGCCTAATGGAAACCTTTTTCCAACAGGGGACCGGAACTGTTATATATCCTTGTAAGCTTCCAACTTCCATCGCTACCCACCTCTCACTCTACGAATTGTAGATCTGAAAAGCACCATGCCTGTCGTCCCACCTAGAAGCAAAGTCCTTGTTACTGGCTGCAATGGATTTATCGCTGCCTGGATTGTTCGAACTCTGCTGGAGAGAGGACACACGATTAGAGGAACAGTTCGATCTCACGATAAAGGAGTACGTTTCAAAGAGATTTTGAACGGACTAGGACTTGGGAAAGGGTTTGAATTTGTTGTTGTCCCGGATATTGTCAAGGTTCTGGTCTTGGTTCCAATCGCACTCGAGGGGTTTCCTAACGTGAACTTTGTAGGACGGCGCGTTCAATGAAGCTGTGAAGGGGGTAGACGCCATTATACACACTGCTTCACCTGTACTGTTCAGCACTGAAGCGAAGCCTGAAGGTTGATTACTTTTTTGTTCCCTTTTCGCCCTGGTATCACATCGCTTGACATTCCTAGACATCATTCAACCTGCCGTTCAAGGCTCCTTCAGTATTCTCAACAGTGCTCTCAATATCGGTAACGACACCGTTCGGCGACTAGTATTTACTTCTTCCGCTGCGGCGATCCTTGAAGTTGACTCGGAACCAAGGAAATTCTCAGAAGCAAACTGGAATGAACAGTCAGTGCGAGAATGCGAAGAATTAGGTCAAAATGCTTCACCAATATCAAAATATCGTGCGAGCAAAACCTTAGCTGAGCGAAGTAAGCTCTTTACGTTTACTACGGGACGATCATTGAACGTTTGGAGTTCTGACCGTCTTTTCAGCGGCGTGGAAGTTTATTGATGATAATAAAGATAAAATCAATTGGGATTTGGTTGCCCTTAACCCTCCATTCGTAGGTGTTAAGTAGAAACCAGACCACAGAAATTGAACACCGCTCGAATAGGTGTTTGGACCAGTCATACACGATGTTCCCAGTCTTTCTGCTCTGAATCTCACACCCGCTATGATGTACGACACCATTGTACGTTCAGATTCGGAAGGAAAGGAAAGGCAAGCGCTTACTGGGAGCAACTCCTGGATCGATGTGAGGGACTTAGCTGAGGCGCATGCGCTGGCTTTGGAGAAGGAGGGTGTAGCGTATGAAAGGATTATTGTTACCGAAGGTCCTTATGTATGGCAGGAGTGGGGTAAGTAGATTTCTCTTTAAATCCTGTCTATACGTGCTAATTTGGACTGCTTTCGTTTAGCTGATATTGCCAATTCTCTTGCACCTATTCATCTCCCATCCCATTCTAATCTCCCAAAGGGCACTCCCTTGTTGGATGGTGCAAAATCGGTATACCAGATAATCTATGATAACTCCAAAGCAAACCGACTCTTAGGCATTAAGTGTCGTACCAAGGAGGAGTGTTTGAAAGATATTTTTGCGGATTACGAGGTTCGTGGGTGGTAGAACAAGGGCAGTGTTAAGTCTTTAATTCAAATGAACTTACGATGAGGTTCAAATCAATCCATGAATCGGGAATTATTGCACTCACTGATATGATTGAGCTATCACTTGGTAGCCAATGAGCTGGAACGAGGAGATGTATGCCGACTTCCGACAGTTGTAGGGCTCCGATCCGACCGTTATATCTACCTCCAACATCTCCACTCTGCGCTTCCAGGTGTTAATCCATGACGCCCTGGACGATATAAAGACCCAACAGCAGTACGTCATTCGCCGGATCCTCCTTTCTCTCCTTCCCAGACAATACCTGTCACTTGCTCCCAGACTACTCGAAGCATTTCCCTTCTTCATTAACAGTTCTGAAACTCGAGTTCAAGTCATCCATCCTATCCACGCATTCAATTTCAGTAACTTTAACACACCACAAGGTCGATGGAAGGAAGGAAGTTTATTACACGGTATGGTCCACGATCTGAACGCCAGTTTCCAGGGATTATCCCGGTTCTGACCCGTGCACCATCGTCTCTGGGAATCGCTGGAATCGCTGGAAAATCGGATCCGACGTAGTGGAAAGGCGGAGTAAGAGGGACCATACGATCCCGAAGATCCGACCTAATTTGTGGGAGTCCAACGTTCGACGTTCTAATCAGTAATCCCGTCATGTAAGCTCCCTCCACTACTTGCGGATCCCCGGCTTCCCAACGATGAAGTTGAGATTTGAATGTATATTATCAGTTTCAGCTTTTTTACTCACTAAACCCAGCCGATCTCTCTCAAATTCCCCTCCGTGCTACGATAGACGTTAATCAGCCCTCCCAAAGCTTGTGCATGGAGTATACAAACTTGATGTGGCCGCGGTTGTAGACGCTGTCGTACGAGGTCTTGGATACGAAAAGTATCCTTCGAAAGCGAGGCTAGACGTTCTTATTGAACCCGAGTTACGGGGTGGTGATTTAATCCTGGCAGATTTAGCCATCCTGCGTCCGAATAGAAGTATTCGTAAGTGTCATCTACAATCCCATGATGTTTATAGCTATGTAAGGTGTCTCCGTTAGACCACCTCGAAAAACTCCAACCGAACTGCAAAGAGCAGCTATGTCCGCGGACGACATATATGATCTAGAAGTGTATGCCGAACGTTCTAGAAATGGCTCTACATATTCTAGAATCGATAGAAAGCTAAATACCACGAAATGCTTATCGTCGGATTTTATCGGTTCCCCTCTTGCTGTCTTGTTATACCTGCGATCGAAGAAAACCTTCACCGCTGGCCAGCTCTAGATTCTCGTTTATGCAATTAATTATGACTTCGATGAGAAGATCCGAACGTCCTTTATGCTTTGAGGGGTGAAAAGGCGTACTTTTTTGGTGACCGAAGTACTAGTCACAGGTGAGCAAGTACTGGAAGAAGGAAGACCATTTCTAGTACGGAGAAGCCTGAATTATTGGCTTATTCACGGTGCGAAAAGAAAAGCTCATCAGAAGCCCAATGCCCCCTATGATATCGGCTAACACCCGCAGCGTATGCTTACGGGTATTCAAACCCGGTTGATTCGAGATATAAACACCCAGATAAGTTGAGTACATCCTTCGTCAGCTTCTTCCGATAAGACTTCGTTGCTTGCAAAGTCATATACTCAATGCCTGTTACCTGGTCCAAACCTTCAGCCTTTTCCATCAACATCTCTGACGCTCGTATACAAGCTGTCCGCGCTGCCGTTCAAACATTCGACTTTGCTGACTTTGACGCCAATATCTTGTCAACCCAGATCAGTGAAGACGATTTTTCTCTCGGTTTTCCACCCTCGATTGCTAAACAGTTGGTGGAAAGACTCAAGAACGGATATGACTGGCGGGAGTATGAGAAGGTCATGAATGGCTTTGGAACGCATTATATGGTAGAGGTTGATGGGATACCTGGAGAACCGGAGCCGATGAACGTCCACGTTGTGGAAAGGCGTAGTAAGAGGGACAATGCAATACCTATTGTGCTGAATCACGGCTGGCCTGGATCATTCTTCGAGTCAGTACTCTTGCCATTCGATGACCCCTCACTTTCTAAGGCCCGATGCCAAAGATTCTACAAGCTCGCACCACTTCTCACCGATCCGGAGAATCCCGATGATCAAGTTGATATACAGACAAACATTCATCGCAATATTCTCACTTCCTATCATTTCTAGGCGTTTCACTGCATTATTCCCTCTTTGCCAGGATACACGTTTTCTTCCCCTCCAAAAGCTCGTGGATGGAACATATACAAAGTAGCTGCTACCATAGATGCAGTCGTACAAGCTCTCGGTTACCGAACGTATCTTGCTCAGGTACGGACACAAAGGCAAAGTTAGATATCGATGCTAAATCTTCGATGCAGGGTGGCGATTGGGGGTGGGCAACATCTAGCTGTCTTGCATCGGAATATCCTGAACGATGCAGGGGTGTTCGTAAGAATCATTCGCTATGTACGGAAAATTGTCTTTGACTGGTTTCACCACACTAGATCTTAATTTAATTCCTCCTCACCGCACTCCGACGGAACAGCAGAAGGCTACGATGTCTGCAGATGAACTTCGTGGTTTGGAGGCAGATAATGAATATTCGATGAGCGGCAGCGCGTATTTCCAGATGAACAAAACGGTACCATATGTATGTTCATAGCTATCCA
The DNA here is from genome assembly GCA_000827265.1 of Collybiopsis luxurians FD-317 M1. Lineage (NCBI taxonomy): Eukaryota > Fungi > Basidiomycota > Agaricomycetes > Agaricales > Omphalotaceae > Collybiopsis > Collybiopsis luxurians. The sequence goes on from KN834867.1 coordinate 25,129, forward strand.
GCTTTTCCTCGCAAGTAAAGCTCATATCGAACTAATTGCACCAACAGACCGTTGGGTTGGTGCTCGCTTCTTCACCTCTTGCCGCTCTGTTTTACATTGGAGAAAAACTCTACCGGTGGCCGGCTCCGGATTCCCTACTTTCTATCGATGAGGTCCTCACGTCTGCCTTGCTATACATTTACACTGGCTCGCTCACATCTTCGTTGTGGTTGTACGTGGCCCCAACCGTGTCGGATTATCTACAAAAGAAGATCGAAGTTCCTTCGGCATTTAGTGGGGGTCGAGTGGATCTTCTTTGGGCTCCAAAGTCACTAGTGGAGGAACAGTATACAAAGTTGGTATGGTGGAGGGTTCTGAAAGAAGGAGGACATTTCTTGGCGCTGGAGAAACCTGAATTGTTGGCAAAAGAGATCAGGGAGTTTGGGGTGAATTTTGAGACGCAGAAAAGTTTAAAAGCGTAATTAAACAAGAATTTGTTTCATGTACTCTTACTTTGGAATATTGAAGGACAACCATTCTTTGAATATGACTAACTTCTCAACCGAACCGATCTGCGGCAACACTGAGATTCCTGAAATCAGTATAGTACTCAGTTACCAGTACAATAACTTTTCATTGAACTTCTTTAAGTTGTCAGTCAAGTTTTGGTCCATTCCAGTGCAACCTCTGTGGCATTTGCGAAGCGTAAATATATTTTAAGAAGAATTAATTGAAATGAGATGCATTGCAGCCAGAAACACATAATTGGTATCCGATGTGGATTCCGACATACCGGCCCTTTCTCTCCTAAATGGGCTAAACTTCATTATCTGGACCGGGAAGGTGACCAAAAGTTTTTCTTCCTTCAAGCTTCATAAGCTCATAAGCTCCATCCTGATCCTGTAAGCACTTTAGTATGAGATGTATAGAAGTCAAAGCACTCAGTCACTCACAAGTACAGTGGTAGAGTGCAGAACAATATTTTGAGCCGGGCTATCACTAGCTGTTGCTGTAGGGTTCTGATGTCTTTGCTTTGTTTCATTCTGTGGTGTGGGCCATAAACTATTGACTGTACTTCGGATGTCAGAGTCACTTTTGTACAGGTGGGCTGTGCCCGATGTTACAAATGTGATTCTGGAGTTCAGATTAGCTAGCAGGGCATTTGCATATATTTTGCCACTGCTAAAAAATCTAACAGTTTGGGTAAGAATGATGAAAACTTGTCTCGGAGGCTATAAGGACTCACACCATGTAATTGTATGTTTCATTTGGAAGCGCCAAAAATAATGCCAGCTCCAGAAGCATTATGATTGCGGTGATAGCACCAGTTTCAATAATGTACTTAATGGCATTCTCCACACGCGTGATGGTCTGTTTGTATGTAGTCTTTTTGCGTGCCTTGAGCATGAAAAACACCATGGCTTTTTGCCTATCAGTGGAGTTGTCTGAGCTCTGAAACAAACATCTCACCCGCAGTTATAAGTGAATCTGCCACTGCTGAACAAGCAATCCAAGCCTTAAATTCCCATTACAATAAGATTAATTAAACTAGAATTTCAGAAATTTCTTACTGAAATAGCCGCAGTGAATTCATGAACAAGCTGCCGGGTTTCAAGTACTTTCAAAATCTAACACATAGAATCAAAGGCGACGTTGAAAAGAAAGAGTAGACTTATGGCATACCATGGCAGATATGTAAATAGACAGAGACAGTTGAGCGACAGAAATCTGAAAAGGAAGTAATGAGAAAGATAATACAATATAAAACCAACTACTCACTAGCGAGATTATGATTGGGATAATATAACTGTTTCCAAGCATAAAAATTCTCCAGCAATAGAATGCATGAGTAAAGGATATGTCGAATCCAATCAGGGCAGGTAAAGGATTAGCCTCTGGAGGAAAAAACTTGATGCGTTCCAATAGACCCCATCCAGAGCCAAAGCCCCACCACGCAATATATGTTTCTAAAGTTTGAAATACAATTTCTGTTGTAAACAATACCCAGACTCAATGCCTGAAGTCAGTATTAGGAAATATAAACAACCAATGTAATCACCTAATACTCGGAGCCACAGACGATCCGACCCTCTGAAGGCGATATGATAAATATCTGTGTTGATATGATTAGTGTAATGCACAAAAGCTGTTATTCAAACATACATAGTTGAATACAAAGTATTCCAAATGTGAAATAAGATGCCAGATGTCCGAGTACCTATGACCGAGTGGGCTTCGCAACTATACACATAGAGAGAGAAATGCGGTACATAAGGTCCAGTTCTAGGTGTATCGATGAGACGTGATTCACAGTGTTCAATGGGCCTTCTGACTTACATTGGGGTGATGCCTGGCAGTGGACTCGTTGGAAGTGGTTGCGAGGATGCCATTCGGAACCCAATCGATGTCTCAGAATAACAAAGAGAGCGCTCTTAAATGGAAAGCTTCTGTCTTGCGGTCATTTGGTCATTTTGCAGATTACTTTCAAACCAATCTGTCAATGAGGGAACCGCAATATATCATGATATCAGTGATCACGTTGTGTTAGTTACTGTTGAGAAAGCACGGACTTTTCATTCAGGTGCAACTGGTGATTACAAGTGCCTGGAAAAAAAAAATAGAATGTCCAGTTTATGCATCAACTTAATCGAAGATGGGCAATTTTGGGTGGGACTAATTCTCTTAATTTATACAAATTTAGGCTGTATTCGTTACATTTGATGATAGAAGTACTAATAATGCGTTGCCCTTACTGAAAAGATATGAGTATCACTATGCATTAGCGTTGGCGCACTACACATCAAGTTCAGATGATAATACAATAATGAGCGCGAGGGAGACGGTGCGCAACAATGGTTTTCCATACTTGAATGCTTGAATGCCCGTGGAAGGCTTCTTGAACCAAAAGCTATGGTATTTCATGATATTGAGGATTGGGCTTTCGGGGTGCTTTTTTTCGGAAAGCCTCGAAAGGGATGTCCGCATTTTGCCATAGGTGTATGTGGTGATAATCAGTGCAAAAACGAAGATACTACCGCCGAGCAAGAAAGGCCGATGCAATCGCTCATATTCTGCCTGCCAATCAAAACGATGTTTGATCCTGAATTGAAAATCATAAAAGCGAGGCAACTTATCGAGGCTTTACAACTTGTTCATCATGATGGCACAGCTGTGAAACGTGTCTTCCATGAGAAAGTCTCAACCATTGGGCTAACTCCGGGTTTTACTATCATGATGCTGATGTGTTTCTGGAAGTGGGCAAAACGCCACCTCCTATGGAGGTAGAAGTAAGGCCACTAGCCCAATGTGGCTGTCAAATTATTTATTTAAGGTAACTAGCTCCCACAGCATACAAATTCTCATAAGTTGTAGAGATGGCCACGAATAGCAAGTTAGCAAGGGTACCCATGAGCTAACTTGTACTTGTAACCCGCGAGTCGAATGCTTTTTTTCACGAGTATACTTGTGAAATAAGTACGCACTCGAGTTAAGATCAGTGCCCGGGGTTCACGGGTTGATGATGTGACTTACTCGCAAGTACTTGCGAGTACCTGTCGACAAGATGGTACCCAGGCTCGGTTCAAACTGGGGTCAATCCAAACGTCACCAGCCGTGGATATTTCTATATCAGCTTTTACTACACTTGAATGTTTTTTTGAGGCAAGTATACTCGAGTACATGTAGCTGAAAATATTTGAGTATTAACGCAAGTCAAAATAACTTTACTATAAGTGGAAAAATTTACTGAAATTGCTTACCATGTGAGTGTGGGTAGCTGCAATGGTTCGCACGGCAAATACAAATCCAGAGGAAGTGGTATCTCATGCCACTGAACTCAACTACTTAACTGCTCATTTCATTACTTGACAATTATGTCTTGCAAAATGGCCTGTTAAGCATATTAAGTCTTTAACAATGGCTTTTATTGAGCCACCTAGGAAAAGACTAATGTGCAATCAGTGAATAACTTCACAGGTAAAAGGAGAAAGGTCCAAGGATAAATGCACACTTAAGTAGTCCCTCTTCAAAATATATTCTGTTTGTGGACAGTTTTCGGAAGGGGGTCAGATATTTAATAGCGCTCGCCGTAACAACTCGATGAGCAAGAAAACTCTGCAGAACCATTTACAAGAAGTGTCGGACAGGGACATCTTTAGTTATTGAATGTATCTTATCAATTTTCAATGTTCATTCATATACTATTTGGCATTGGTGTTGTGGTTGGCAGATTGACGCGCTCATAAAAATGTGCTATCGATGATCTCTTTGCTGGTTACTATCTACATTCTTGTTCCACTCTTGTTTTCTTCTCTTCTCTTCTTCTCTTCTTCTCTCCTCTTCTTCTCCTGTCACAGGGCAGTCACAATTCTCAAGGACCATTTCGGAAAAACTGCATTATATTTACCCCATTTAAGGGGAAAATATGTTCTTGGTGTGACAACAACTCCCCGACAAGGACAAATCCTTCCCTTCATTCTGGATTCGTAACCATGGCAAGAAAGATTATATTCAAATATTGAATCTTCTAATATACAGGTTCCAGCATTAGTTTCCTAGCCTTGACCCCACGTAATGAGACGCTCAAAGGTGATCAAGTTGTTAATAATGGGTCACATGGAATTAGCTTTGACGGGTTCCTGTTTGGTTCAGAGAAAGTTTCTCTCTAGGTAGGCAACCTTTACACACCAAATTAAACTATGTATAGATTGTCTACTCATTTTCTCGGTCCCTTTACTAGGTCCTATTAAGCGCCCGCTTAGCTTAGGAATTAAGCAGTAGACCAATAGCCGCAGAGTGTGCAGAATTTGACATCCAGCTGTGTCGAACACCAATAGCTTGTAATAGACCTCTTTATCTCTACCCTCCCATGACCAAATATTGTCCTTGCAGATGCCCATCTGCCAAATACATGCCAGTTCCACTCACAATGATATGTCTTACTGATATACCACACGTCCTCTCTGATAGCCAAATACTTTGTGTTCATGCTTCAACCGGCAATAAACTAGTGGCGCTGTCAACTGCCTGAATTAGCGGAAGTAACCATCCAAACCACTCGCAGCTGAACAGGGGATGAAAAGTTTAGAAAGAATTTATGTATCTTATATATACATCATATGTCAGCAGAATCGAGCAGTGTTTACTTATAATGCACACAGGGTCATCCAATGAGTTGTATTTTGTAGTAAATCGTGTGCCTGCATCAAGTGGCTTGATCTACATAACAAGACGGAGCGCGCGCATAAAAATCAATGGAATATTCAAGATTGAAAGTGAGATGAAAATAATGGCAACCGTCAAAGTCGAGTAAAAACTTTAATTCTTTCCTTTCCAGACTTTTAGTCTCCACTAAGCAGACAACGTGAATTCTGAAGCGATGTCTCTGTCAGTTGATTGGGCCGATCTACTGCCTCCCTATCTTAGATATCTGGTTACCCTAACGATTGCATCTCCGACTCATAGTATTGGGAATCCTATTGCAAGGAGTAGAAGAGTTAAGCTGCTACATGTCACTTTGCACCCTGCTGTCGGTAGTGGGCCAATGCTGCCGCGTGGCAGTTACTTGTGCCCTGCACGTGGCGCCGATGAGTATCTGGTGATGCAAACACCGCTGTCTCCCAATTTAGTCTAGACTTAGAATGGTTTGTAATTTATAATGGTGACAGCTCTAGTACATTACTTTGTGTCATCAGTATTACACCATTAATATAAAATTGCCTGTAAAGGATTAGGTATGGAATTCACCACCACAAAAACTCGGCATTTCATTACACTTGTAATTTACTTATTACAAGCACCTCTTGACTATCAAAGCATGTTAAAGCTGCTGAACTCTTAGAATAACCGACCCAATTGATCACAATGCTATAAAGTTTCTCCCATTGTGTTGTATATAACCCTAATAACAACCCTTGCATATTTGCCGCAGGTTCAATCCCTATCATTCTACTATTTTTTTTTTTTTCATTTCTTGTCCTCAGGATTCTAATCCAATACAAGCAATCACTCAAAATTCAAAGAAGGATGGACTATTTATAAACATCATTCAAATCAGTGTGTGAGCACTGGAAAGGTTGAAAAACAATAGGTGTAAGTGGTAAATATTTCGAAAATCAGGCCACTGGAGCAGAGAACAAACACTTGACTTGAGTCAAATCCAATTTCAAGCAGAGTTGGATCTTCCAATCAGATATGATACTATAAAGATCACAGTTGGATAAAATGACTGTTGTATGCATGGTTCAAAATTCTCAAACAGAAACACATGAGATAAGACTTACCACAACAACAGGACCTAGGTGCTGAATGATGGTAGCATATTCCACAAAGAAGTAAGACTGTCTGTTGGCTGTAAGAGCCATGATTGCCAAGATGTAAAAGATTGCCTATAGTCAGGTAGTAGTATAGAGCCTTGCTCCTTCGGAATTATTGCAGACTCACCTGAAGTATAGAAAATATAATTCCAGATTCCATCAAAACCAGGAGCATCCGATGTACTGGAGTTTTGTTCGGTGTACTTTGGGATCCTTTGTTAGAAATATCCAGTGTCCTTGAGTAGCTAGTACAGAAAAAAATGTCTGAGTAACATATAACGGCAATTTCCCCAAAAGATACTTACAACAAGGCCTTGTACGCAACTGCTAATGTGACCAGGACATTGGAGACCAGGGAATAGAGCAGGAAAAAAGTGTATTTGAACACTGATCTAAAAGTATTGTCTGGCCCATTGAAAAGATTCCAATTCCAGACGGTAGATAGAACAAGGAAAGCTTTGGGCATTTCCAGGACGATGCAACATCAGCATATATGACTCAAACTTGGCAAGTGATAAATTACTTACCTACTTCGGATATACCAAGGAGAATCAACATCCGTTGTGCAAACTTGCTTTCATACCATACTGCCTTGGCTCTCCAGAATACTAACATGTCTCCAATTAAGATCTATAAATGTATAAGCAATAGTGCCATGCATACATAGCTGTGCTCATCATGACTTACACTGAGGTGAGTGGATAAATTATAAATAATTGCGAAGGACACCCGGATCATATCTTTTGAGGTTCTAAAATGCGCCATTCTTTCTTCCAATGAAAGTGTTCTAACCGGTTCAATTACAATAATTTGAATTTCCCAAAGGAACACTCCACATATGGTCAGGAAGGTGCAAGTGCAAACAATTAAAAGACAGAGTTGAATAAAAAAGGCTATCTGTCGGGACCGGTTTTGACCTATATTTTGGCTAGATAATAGGGATGTGGAATGAGTGCGAGTTTCGAATAGTGGAGTATCTCGGGTAAAACGTGAATCCTTACGTCGTGAAATAAATAGCGAACGCTGAAGCTCCGATGTATAAGCCTGTGGGATATTGAGAGTCAGCGGCCCCAAATGCAGGATGAATCTTACGAACCAGAGAGAATAGGTAACATAATACCTACGGAAATGATATCCTTTATGAAAGATCCCAGTTGAACGATGATCACCGAATCGGTTTCATCCATAATACTGAGCTCTAGATTTGTAGCTGGCGGCGACCCGATTTGAGGGAGAGTATGAGACTGATTCAGAAGCGACTCGACACGAACTGAAAAACTTGTAAGCACTTTTAAAGCTTCCACCTATATATAGATAACAACATCCACTTATTTATTACGCAATAGACATACACACAAGTCATCACGTTAGAGCCTGTGTACCGTTGCTTCGCGTCAAATGGCGTTTACATAAAGCGGAGTATGAGGTTTGAGCCTGCACCATCGAACGTGTTACAGCGCGGCACATAAGTAATGGAGGTTTCTAAAAGTGCCTAATTCACTCTTCGGTATTATTCAGCATGTACAGCGCTTTCAACCCTGCCCGATCCATTGTGCGTGCCACTAATGATCACTTTGAACTTATTTGAAACGTAGCACGCAATGCAGGGTAATGAACTTGTGGGTTTTAAGCTCAGCCCATAACTCGTATCCGCTACGGACTATTGGTCGTCATTAATGGCGAGGTTAGCCTGAATACAGTCAAGCAGTGACATTCATCGAGAGGATTAGCGTACATTCTGACTTGAAATTAACCTCGGCAGGATCTGTTGACGGTTTCGGGGTTGAGTTGCAGCCACAGGGGTTTGCCTGAAGCGAAGCCAAAGACTCAGAGACGCCTGTCAGTTGGTTGACGACGTGAAAATACAAACCAATGTTGAATATACCTTCAGAAACCTGTCTGTCAGGATCGAGCTCGACCGGGGTTAGGGCATGTCAGCGTCCCGTAAACGGTGACGGCCGTGCATTTTACGGACCGCTTTTCGACGGTGCTACCGTCACCGTGCCGTTTAGGTTGCAAACTGAGTCTTAAACGGTACGGGTACGGGTCGTATCCGTACCGTAAACGGTATACGGTATATCAGTTGGCAACATATAGATTTCGTGTAGTTTGCATACATTATGAGGTAGCATAGAAGAATAACTATCTAAATCTGTATGTATAATGCCTACTCATCACCCAAAATTTCAATAATTGCCATGCATGCCAGACAAAATTGAGCCTTAACGAACATGAGAGCTTGGATTGTATCTGCTTTCAAGCTTGCCCACCAAAGAGAGATAGCATCTCTGCCTCCTGAAAAAAAAAATTGAAGATTTATTGACAATATCGAGCTCCAAGGCAACAAATAAATGAGCACTTGCGCTGAGCGGGCGGCCGACATGGTTTCCTCTATGGTAAGACCGTCGCACGGCCGTGTGCGGGTAGTACGGCACGGATTGATACGGATTAACCCGTCCCGTACACCGTGCCGTCTCGAACCTTGATGGACTTGATACGATACGGGTACCGTGCCCGTATACCGTGCCCGTTGACCGTCTATATACGGGAACGGCGCCATGCCGTAACCGGGGTTGCCCAGATTATACATACTTCGGGCAAAAACCAGCTTTGCCTCCAGCACATCCTCCAATTTGCTCGTTGCTATCAGCAAGTTCCTCAGTATGGAAAGTCCCGAACGAGGCTGCTATGGGGGCAATTACAACTGGATGGATTGGAAGCAAGAAGTTTGACGATTAAGGGGTTATATACTCGGATAGTACGGTAAGTGATTTAAGCAACTCTTGGAATACAAAAGTCTACAATTTACTGTAATCGCATTTTAGTGACATGAGATCGATCAGGGTCAGCAAAGCCCAGAGTCAGACAGACTGTCAAGATCTTTAGAGGAGTTTCAGCTTACATGGTTTCTGTCATTGAATAGAGACGGGAACGGACCCGGGACCACTTGAGGACGTTACCCGGATAGAGCGGACCGTTTGCACGGCTGTGGGAGGCCGGCACCTTGCCGTACCCAGCGCTTGACGGCTCTGCCTTTGCTGCCGTCAACACTGACACAGTGACAGCGCTCAAGACAGCTCTAGGAGCCGACTCCTTCTCGACTCCTTCGCAAGCCTACAAGGTCATGCTAAGCCCAAAGATACTTCACAATCTCTGGATTTACGCCCTGTGAAAGTCTTTTACACGTCAGCCTGCTAGAATTTGCGGTGTTCGCCTCTGGATTCGTGAATGTTGTATGATGACCTTGCTGTGCGTCCTAGTATCGAATGTTCAATGTTCAATCACGATCTGTACGATATGGACATACCGCGGAGTCAGCGGCTAAACGACGACTGGAATATGATAAATCCTGATACAGGACAGATGAGTGCCGACATCTTGTGTGGGATTCTGAACATACCGAATAGGTGAATGCTCGAACTCGAATTACTTCTAGCTAGAGTTGTATTCTGATGTCCGAATCTTAATAGCTCAATGTGAAGGTCCCAAGCCACCTCGCAGAATGATCCAAATCGCTAAAATTCACGCTCGTTCATAGAAATACCGGTAAATAAGCAATGACACACGTTACCCTTTTATGAATGGTAAGAATTCTCAGGGAATGAGAGAAAAGATGTCTGCAGAAAATGACGGGCTTGCGAGAAGGTAAGAATCTGTTGCGGGAGGTCCTACTACATGGCAATTTTGCTGTGCATGGGAACTTTCCGGCGTACAAGAACAAGCTGAGGAACGAGCGGGCGTGTGGAGTAATAATTGAGAACGAGAGTGAGTTGGCTTACTCTCTTGATCAAATAAATGCGAGGGGGATGTTTGAAGGTTTCGAGTCAGCAGCGGGACTTCGGATTCTGGTTCCTGTACAATGTCCTCCCTCCGTGTCTAGGATCGTTCTTGTGATGAGAAGCAGACATACCAATTGAGAAACCAAACCGTCTTCACTCTTCGACTCAGAGCTCCATCGTCGATAAAATGGACCATCCAGTCTTGAGAATGGGTGGTCAAAATTGGTGTCCTCCTTACTGTATAGGATTAACGAAGAGTTAGGAAAATCCAAAGTTACATGCACCTCCGAAACATTGAAAACAACACTAGTGTTTTGACATTGGCCTGTTTTCCGTTGAAAAACTTTTTTTTCTGGGATTTTGTTTTGTTCTCTGCCGTTTCTCCCTCTTATTATGATTTATCTTCTCTTACTTATCTGATTCTTTAATGCGCGAAAGCAGAAATGGTATGGGATGTTGGTTCAGAGTAGGTACAAAATGTAAAGGACCGCATGTCTGGAACACTGATTTCTCACAATTGCAACCCAAATGTGAAGACCATGCTGCATTCCGGGTGAACTTGAAGTGCAGGGCCCAAACTGATGGCAAACTCAGGTTGAGAAACTGTAACTAAGTGGCAATGTGTGACAGGATCGGGAGCTGGTAAACACCATGTTTACATTACTTTAACAAGGAGGCTGTGAATCATGATCAAAAGTGAAGAGTTTAGTATGGGTAAAAAGAGTATCTCTATATACAAAATACAAACTCTCACAACACCCCTAAACCTGCCCTCGAATCGTTCACCGCTGATAATTCCTAGGCCTCATCTAAACTGCGTCTCCCTGTGGCCTGGAATGATGTAGCCGCGTGGTAAAACAAGGATTTTTGACATTTTGTATTTGCTGAAGGGTTCGGCAGCGAGTCATCGGAGATTTGGAGATGGGTGTGGGAGGGCTTGAGGAGGTCGGCGTACTAGGTGTTGGGGCCTCATACGAATTGGGAATAGGAGGAAAAAAGGAGGAGTGCGAGGAGTGCGTGTGCTTAGCGTGAGAGAGAGCGTGGGGAAGTTGTAGAAATAGCCAATAAATTGCTCGATAAAATGCAATATTAGGTCAAACTTTCTTCTCGGATAACTATTAGTGGGTAGTGGGATATGCCAGTGCATTGAAACTGAGCACCGACGCCTGATATTTCTGCCGCCCTCACATTGCTTTGCTTCTGCTATAGATTCTGTGGCAGAGAAGGAAACTTGTTTCTGAGAATGTGGGCGGTGTGGTATCTGTGAAGCTTAAATCTGTTGTGATCCGACATTTTGACTGGCACTAGCAACTCCGGTATGAAGCTTAGTAATATTTATTTGCATGTTGCTCAGATAATTACTGCAGTATTAGTAATACAGATACTGTACCTCTAGAATACCTACTGTAGAGTATAAAAGGCCTACTCTGAAGGCCAACAATTACTTATTTTGCTCATCATTCCGAGCCTAACAGCTCAGAGGCACCAATGTGTACCCTAACCCACAGTAAAATCTGCACCAGGAGCTGAGGTTTCTGCATCCGTGGAAGGGAATCTTATGTTTTTTGGTACTGCCTTGCTGCTTCTGCTACTAGTATATCCTTTAAAGTACGGAGTTGAGGAAGAAGGTCCTATGCAAGTATTTCAGAAATTAGAAATGCATAGTATTGACTTTACATCTTTCCCCTAAGTAACATAAAACCAGGTAACTGACTATATGTCACCTGTTGGAGCCTTTGCTGCCCTGTACGCTACTACTCTTTCTTCGAGCTCCAATAACAAAAGGTTATATGATGTTTTGAGCTCTTATGGGTCTTGCAGAAGAGGCTACAATGCTCTATTGGACAGGATCTGTGGTCGAGGTGAGATATGTGCAAAGCAACACATGGGTGAGTAGAACCCAAGTGTTCGGTTTAGTACTAGGCGGTATGAACCTGAGTTGGCATTGCGCAAATGTTGTTGAGGGTTTTCAGAACAAGCTGCATACTTCTATGTACATTGCAGGTTGATTGTTAGTGACTTAAAGTCAGTGTATTCATCAGAATCAATGTTTGTAACTAAGAGTCAAAGAGAAAAATACAAGACCAGGTGATAGACAAAGAGAAAAACAAGCAACAAGGTGATGGTTTAGGTAATAACAGCATAAGGCCCATAACTATGAACTTGTGTGTTTTTATAGTAGTAAGACAATTCCCACGAAAATAGTTATGAAGGAGTTAAATATGAGTTTACTTGGGTGACACAGCTACCACGGATCATGTGAAGTGTGCAAATCATACAAGAATGCATTGCGGGAAGATGTATTGATCGGTTGTTCTGCGGAGATGCTGGCATATGAAATGAGTAGCCTTCAATGGAGAGTTGGTAGGATTGAGGTTAGTACTATGTTTTGTAGTGGGTCTTTTATAAAGGAAAAATTGGTTAGGGCATAACAATGCACTGTTTAAAAGGTTAATCAGAGATAAACAAGATATAATCTACTACTGTGGTAGTATTTCTACTTCCTATCATACAATCTCCTTTTTAGCCTCTTTGCACCCATAGTTTTCTTGTGCAGCTCTGCCATCTTGGACTGACTTCTCTGTCACCAGAGGATCAATTACCAGCTCCTTCTTTGTACTTCTTGACCTTTGTTTCTATCTTCTACTTTTAGTTATCTTAGATGTAGGATTGGAGAGGCGCAAGGAGGAGAGGAAGGAAGGTGTACCGACCTGCCACCAACACATTGCCAAGGCTGGTAGACCTTGTCACTGACTGTCAGGGGAACACACTAATAAGTTTGGTTTTGTATAAGAACAAAGAGTAGACAGTGCAGCTAGGCTTAGCTAAACTACAACAAACACTCTAAACATGACAACCAGGTCTATAATCAATGTATTTGTGTGAGGTGTAGGGACATTGTCATAGGTTCCATTCAAATGAGCGTTGCTGCAGTTCAGTGTGCAAACCTACTGAACCCAGTGCAAACCTGAACTGAACCTGCAAGGATTTGGAGGTCAGTGGGTACATTTGAAAGAGATAAATATTTTTTTTCCACCTCTTCTGACATTAATAATTCATAACTAAGGTGGAAAGAATTTCATCAGTTCATTTTCTCAGTGAGCAAATTTTAATCCTTTCACATGAAATGCTATTATGTCATACACATTCTCAACTCTTGAAATAAAAGCTAGTATTTGGGACTATTTTACAGCTTGTCAGGCCTATTTGAGTGAATATATACAGACAGGTAGTAAAAATTCATGTGATGGAGCTTAAAAATTACTTATATATTCAAACTGTAATTTTAAAGGTTCAGAGGTTCAAGCATCTCAGGTTCAGGTTCATCAAAAATTCCAGGTTCATGCACTGAACCAAACTGCGGCAACACTGGTACAAATCCTAGATCTCCAGACACAATTCAAAGTTCCAAAGTGGTTTTTATAGGTTTTAAGACTTGATTCAACTGAAAGTTTGGACTGGTTGGGGTAAATGATGCCCAACTATGTCCTTACAGACAAGCTAAATGAAGCCTCAGGTTTATGGCACTGTAGAGTAAAAGAAATTCAAAATTTCTGGTTTCCACCAGACTGTATCTGACTAGTGTTGGGCTCAGGTTGGGTTCGGGATTCCAAATCCTGATTCAACCTGAACCCGACTCATGACCCGGACCTGAGGAGTCGGGTCCTGGGTACCCAACTTTACTGCACTCAGGTCATTGCTAAGGTTACAGAACAATCAGTTGAATATATTCCTAATGTTCATTGATTGTACTGTGACCATATACTATATGGTATTTTTCAATTTCAATTGCACAAACTCATATAGTATATGAGTTTGTGCAATTGAAATGAATAATATGATGCTGGTGCCCACAATCAAAACTGAAGGCTATGATGTAATGAGATTTGGTTGAAATCTCATTACATCATAGTCTTCAACTCAACTAGAAGAACATTTTATGAGCAGTTGTCCCTCTTTTATAAAGAAAACATTACTCAACACTGCTCCAGTCAGGTCATCTTGGGTCATCTCATGTCAGTCAGGTCAGTGTTGGGTTGAATATTATGACCCAACCTGACCCAGTGATAAGCTGATTTTTTGGCTACAGTTCAAATCTAAACAAAACACTTGATCCTCTGTTTCATATGTTCAATTATGTGGTATATTGAGGACTGTAGTGAGCCTGAAGCTGTCAGTCAAATCTGGAGAGACCTATTGTACCAATATGGGTCACTGAACAGCAGTACATGTTTAAGGTACCTTGTGATGCACCTATACTATAAGTCCTGAATGGCTTGTGAGGAAGTGTCAGCAACTGATGGATCACAGCTGACAAGGCTTATTAAAATCTCATGAACACAATATGGGCTAGGTCATCAAAGGACTTCTATTCATAGGGGATAAACAAAAAGCTCATGCTACATTATGACAACTGAGTAACAAAGTATGTCAACAAAGGGAATGTGTTCAACAAAGTCTTGATTAACAAGGCCTTGTCAATTCAGTCTGTTTCTATGGCATTGATAGGATAAGGACAAATGATCACATGGAAGTCATAGGTGGCTTTGCTGACTTTGTTCTGCAACATGACACACAGGTGATATCATTGAGGCAAAACTCAGCAACCAAAAGTCTGGATTGTCTTGGCAGTACTAATAATAGTCATCAAAGCATGGTACAGGTGTAAAGAGATCTACTGGCCAGGAAACACAAATATTGTTATTGGCTGAAGGGTTAGAGATAATTACTTGGCTCGCTGGGCTCCTGATAAAAATTGGACATGACTTGAGTCAACAAGAAATTGTGGAAGCCTGATAGGCCAACAGAGGACTGCAGAACAGGCAGAAGCGGAATGAACCTTTAGCCTCTGGCTTAATGATACTTCTGCAAACCAGAAATGGTAACTTGCTGAAATCAAAAGAAGGTTCCACGAGATTTATTCAAACAAATCTGTAGAAATAGAAATAATTTGGGATGTATGTGTATTAATAATACTTAAGGAAAGCTAAGATACTGTACAGTATAAAAGGTGTAATAGTAGATAGCATGAATCTCAGTTTTGGATATGAGCCTATCTCAATTTGCTAGAGTGGCAAGATTATTGACAGGGTTAAAGCATCTTAGCTGTTAATAGCTATAATCACTCACATTGACCACTGGACTCAGTTGAATAGGAATTTCTGTTTGAAACTCCCAGAAACTAGACTGTGAAGTTGTTGACATATCTTGAGGAGAGGGACTGCCAGATATAGGGTGAACCTCATACAGATTTCACCTCCCCAGCATATACTGCCCAGGCTCTAGTCTATGAAGATGCTAAGCCCACTTGAAACAAAGTAGTGTGTAAAAGCCTGCAATGCAACCTGTGGATTGCACCATATAAGCATTGTTGGTGGTTCTTGCTCAATGAAGGGACTGAAGTGACCTGCAGATCACACCATATAAGCTTCTTTATTCCAAGTGACCTTAGGAACACACCTAATAAGCTTGAAGACAAGTGAACTCCAGTATAGCTGGCTAAGCTTGTGGTGTTCAGTTGCTTCAACAATACTGACCAAGTAAGACTGGTAGTCATGCTCATTGACCTTTACACCCCCCCCACTTCTGTTTCTTCTGTATTCATTGTGTTTGGCAATGTTGACCAACATAGTCTACATAACTCTTTTCTTTCTCTTCAACTGTGTTCCACTATTTGATTATACACAAGGGAACTTTTGACAACCTCCTTACTTGCATACTATACCTTTCAGTCTGATCTGATTGGGTTAAAAGTGGATTCTTTGCAAGTTCATTACTAGCTCAGATCACACTTATTACCAGTACAAGGGTCCCAACCCAAAACCCAATGTGACCCAACTGACCCAAGCTCATCACTATATCTGACATTGTGCAGGGCTAGCTGGAACTGGCTTCTTGTACTTGTCATTGCAGGGCTGACCAAGATGGAGTTTTAAAATTTTTCATGACAAGCAAACAGTGCTAATTATGTGTAAAGTCAAGGGGACTGAGAGTAGCAAGTCCAGGCTACAACTGGCATGAAGTATTCAAAAGTCTCTCGAGGCACTTGCTGCCCTGAATAATCAATACCCTTAGCCAACCTGCTCAATGATCCTTCAAAGCTTGTGCAGACTGTGAATAATCAATACCCTTAACCTGCCCTACAAAGGACTGCTAAGACCAGAGGACTACCAAGCATTATCTGCACAAGAGAGGTGGGGTCAAAATTGTCTCTAGATTTGTCTGCTAAAATATGTATACAGCTTTGCTGAGCTCAACCAGATGTGTACAATGCAGAGGTAAAACTATCTGGCTTGTCAGCCAAGCTCAGCTTATGGTACAACTGGAAACAATTGAGGTAAAATAAAAGAATCAATGAAATGGCTTCCATTTTTAGAAGGAGCAGGTCTGACTGACACTTCAGTTGTGTGGCTAAGCCTGGCTCCTGTATTTCTCCTGCCTACATGCTGACTTCTTTGACCAGCTCATCCTATCCAGCTTGGTCTAGTATATTTATCCATGCCTCAGCATAGTTTCATCTGTTTAAGCTTTATCTCTCTTTTCTCAGTCCATCTGCTGAGTATAATCAGGGTTGTTAACTGATTAGCTTTCTGGTGATATTTCTAATGTGGTATCTTCCCTCTACATTGATATGTCCTATGCTGGTATTCTTTCCTCATCCTATAGATCTTAGCAACCACTAGCTCAGTTTAGCCTGGACCCTATTAGAGTCTTGGCTCATTTTGTCTGGCTGCATAGTCCCATTGGATCAGTACTGACCAAGTCTGTACAAGCCATCTTATTTTTCCAGCAGTTAAGCTTGTCCAGGTTAAACATTCCTATTGGTTCCCAGAATGTTGGACACTCCATGTGGGTCCTGGCTAAGTTCAGCTGAAGCAGTGAAACTCCTCCTTCACAATGATGCACCCTGGATCACTCTAGCTACATGTCTCCCTGTTTGGAATCTCAGCTGTTTCCACCAGTATGTGCTTAGGGTACTACAGCTTTGATGAGCTGGACAGTTCTTGTCTGGGTTCAATACTCCCAAAGACCATACTGGGCTGGTATATAATTTAATACCATAGCTAACTTCATCTTGTTTGTACATAGACAATGTAGTGTCATTTTGACTCTCTGGCTCAGGCTAGCCAAAGCCTCTGAACACATTTCCAGTGCTAGCTTTGTCAGTTTTGAGCCTCTGAATACTGTTAGTAATGTGCCAAAATATAAGTATGGAAGGTGCGAGTGTTGGTAGTGAGCTCTGAGGTCCCTAGGATTACATTGCACAAGCAGCACACATCTCAATGGGGTTGTGTGGAGCATGGACAACAACTGTAGTCAGGATTGATAAGGCCCAGCAGTGGATGAAGGAGTAGTCTCAACTTCAGAGTTGTAATAGGATTCCAGAAGGTGACTGTACCAAGCAGAATAATAGACCAGGAATGAGGGAGTAATCTCAACCTCAATTTCACAGAGTGCAGTGATGGAGTTGAGTCTAGGACTGCAGAGCTGCTAATAATCTGAAGTAGGTGCTGCCAGGGAACTCATACTAAAGGTTCCAACCAGCAAAGTATTTTGAAAGAGATATGAAGCAGAAAGAAGCTAGAGGTGGAGACAGAGACAGAGACACAAGATGTTGCCTATTTCATTAATACATTAGGTTTTACTTTGCTGGCTCTAGTAAGACAGCAAGTGTAACTGGGTTTGTGAGAGTGCATTGTTGAAGATTCCACAAAGTAGATAGTATATTTTTATAATAAATCATGACTCCACTAGTACAGTCTAACAAGATATCTCTATGTTTGATGGACTACTTGGTCCAGGTAGAGAGTGTAAGAGTTGCAGAAGATATACAAATCTCTGATTTGATAACCTAAAGGCTGGTGACAGGCCTAGCAAATAATGAGTGGTGTACAACAGCAAGGCCAGCAACAGCCTAACAAACAATGAGCTGTACTAAATGAACAAGAGCATTGCTCAAGTTGCAGATAGTCTGCAATACTGTCCAACAGTGGACCAAAGTACCAGGCAAAGTGAAGGTGAGACTTAAGCATCCCAACTGGTGGAATGTTAAAAGCTGAGAACCATACAACCATAATGTCAGATATATATGTACAAATTTGTGCAAGTGTCCAAATCTAGAAATCAACAACCAATAAACCCAAATCCATAGGGAAAATAATCCTTTCATGCCTCATTCTGGAAACCCAGTCCTATAGCTCCAAGTAACTGTCACATTTCATCCTGATCAACCCCATATGTTGGAATAATCCTTTATCCTACTAACAATGTGCACTTGCAGAAGTACTGGACTAAGTGGTCAACCAACTGTACTGTATATTCCCCTGTTTATCTATCACCAAGTGATATAACACTTCATTGACACTTGTGCAATCAATTTCCCAATACTTCAACAAGTACCCAGTATGGTAAATGTCAAAGCTGGCCTTAGCCTGTTGGACTGGGCATGCTTCTTCTGATCCTTGATCTGAACCTTCACTGAGACTTCTGCTAGCTTCTCCCATTCTCAGCATTTAAAGTACTGCATCCTGAAACAATGCAGCACTGAGTCTGTCACTCCTTGAGCCACTGGTGTAAGTTCCACAAAGTCATTACAATCATTCATTGAATCCCTGGGTATGCCAGAGCAATATGGGCTCATTGAAACTTCTACATAAGGTACAGGTGGGTCTGCTAGCTTGGACAGGCTAGATACAGGAGTTTTGGCAGCTGTCTGTTACTTGGACCAACACTTGGTACTGATGATGAAGAGTACAATACAACAGGTAGTGTAGTTCTGCACCCATTGTGACAAGTGTTCTGCATATACTCTGAGTTAGCTATCAATGTCAGGCTTATTATAGCTCTGTTATGTATTCATTTCCAATCATAATTTTGTCCATTTCACTCAATTGTAGGCATTGCTGCAAAAATTGCGCAATACCAGGCCAGCCGTAAATAGATTCTGTATCATCTTATAGTGAGCTGAATATCAGAATTATTTTGCATTAATTTCATAATATTCTCCATGTCACTTTGTAAGGCTCATTGCTATGGCAGTGAACAGTATCAATATCCACCTGAAATTCACTGAATTTTTAGCAATACAGTTGCGTAGTCATGAAAATTTCATTCACAATGATGTGAATACCATGATTTTCTATCTGTTTTTCACAGGACTTTCAACAATTTTTCTCTAGAAAAGATTGAAATACCATGAAAATTCATGGAAAAGGAGGTATATGTGCACATGAAAACTCCAAATTTGCACATGAAACAAGTACATGATTTCTTTCAAGCTTCATAAACTTTCTCATGAAAGTCAGGTAAGTTTTGATGATTTTCATGCTCCTTCTTTATGGAATGAGGTACATGAAATTCAGGTTCTTGTACTCTTACAGTGTGGGAGGACAGTTCAATCCCGTTGATTGCATTCTTGAGTGCGGGGAAAATGACTGTCACTCTTGAGTCTTACTGGAGCAAAGCAGTGGAGGCAGAGAACCTTCAGTATGTACAAGAGTCCTCGCTGCTATGCAAGTGATATTGACGAGTATCCCTAGGTCCAACATACAGGAGTCTCTCGCTGGTCTGCAGCACTTCTATTCGGAATGGGAGGAACTTCATATTGAGGATGTCCGTGAATGCCTCACTCAAGTACTCAAACAATGTCCATTGTATCATCAGTTGTGGTGTGTTACTTGCAAGGTGACAGGTGATGTGTTATCTTCTGAAAGCTATCAAGCCTTTCAATATCCTCCTCTAAAATTTGGAATTGTCTCGGGAGGTCATTGATTACACCAGTGGTTAACTCTTAGCAACTTCAGCCGCAACTTTCTGAATGTGGGTCTTTTAGGTATACAGTCTGATGTTCCGCAAAAGTATAAGTTTTACTTAAACATATTTGGTGTCATTCAGATCAAGTTAAACCTGTTCAAACAGCATGTTTTACATGTTTCTGCTATAATCATTCATAGTGTATAATTAAACTACAATTAAACACAGTACATTGAGGTGTTTGATGTTCATAGTCTCCTGTATGCAGGACATGACAATCAGTAGACTGATGTTATGATGTTCGGTCTCTTCGTCTGGCCTATATAGTCCGAACTTGCCCATGGCCATTTCCTGTTTGTAAATGACATATTGTATATCAGCATGGTCAGAATATGTAATTATGCAAGTGGCTCCCACAATAACCTGTATGTACCGCGGCATGGGAAGTACTGCAGGTCACTCCGATGTCATGTGGGAGGGAAGTAAATGTGACCTGGGTGGGTAGTGGTAGCTACTGGTCGCGGCATGTTCTGCCTTCGAGTATGGGATGTTGGAAAAGAAATTTCGAGCCTAAGGATATCGAGGAACAAAAGAGTCCAATTACCCTCGCATTAATGCCGGAAGGAGAAACAGGTGAGTATCTACATACATACTATGCGACTGCGCATATCACTGAAATATAAGTAAGTAGATATCAAACCTGAAACCAAAGGAAGCAAAATGAAACATCCGCGAGCAGTGTCGATTGCAAATTGCTCTCGGAATCTCCAAGATGGGGAGGTAGGTAGAAATCAAATAAAGGCATAAAAGAGAAATGAAATGTATAAAGAAAGAAGGAAGTGAAAGAAGCATGTACCTTAGTGACCGCACGCTATTCCATAGTAAATAGGGTGGAGCGTCAGAGTAAAACCGAGCTCCCTTACAGGCATAACCGCGCTGTGGCTTTCTGGCGATTGCTGAACTTGAGCAGGTTATCATCGTTCCGCGTATGAAGATGTCCCCAAAAACCCACGCAATGAAACCATTCGAGTGTGAGTTGTTCGTTGACAAGTTTTACATTGGTTCAGATGTAAATTGTATACACAGAATTTCGTAGCTGAATAGGTGGGTAGATATGTACAAGGATGATATAGACCTTATCATGGTATATATAAATCGTATGGGATGCGTTTGATATCACTTCAGGACAGTTATTTGCGCTCCGCCATATACTGATAACTCTGCCATTGCGGGCCTGCTGAAGGAGAGGATGCGGAGGGGACAATGGGTGCTTGAGCAGGGACTGAAGGCTGCTCGCCAACCATCCTATTTAACTGCTGAAGCTCTAGCAGTCTTTTAGCAGACACACCTGCACTTGCCGGAAGACCTTCAGGATCCTCGGTTTTAACAGTTACAGGATGCACAGCTGCTGGATGGGACGTACTCGCAGCCGAACTTGATGGCGAAGCTACAGACGGACGGTGAGCAGGGGAGTGAGTGGGGGGGGAAGGATATGAAAGAGAGTAGAGTTGTGTCGGTGAAGTTCCGGGATAGATATATCCGGAAGGCCCGACTACGTATTGATAATCGCCATGGCGTGGCATGAATTGAGGATGGTGGACGGGGAATGGTAACAATGAAAGCATTGGAGGTCCAGTCACTGGGGTTGACGTAGGAACAGCAGTACGGTGCGGGTACCCCAAACCGCTTGGAAAAGAAGATGTTGAACTTCGTGAGGTGCTCGAAGCGGATGTAAATGCAGGATCCCTGGGATCTGCAGGTGTAGTCCGTTTGGGAGCACGCTCCTCCGCATGGGGAAGGCTGAGTCTCCGTTTTGGGCTGGGGACGGATTTGGGAGGGGATGTGCCAACGACCAGCGGTTGAGACAGGGAGGCGTCAACTTCCATGGGCCGAGGATAATCCAAAGTAGCGATCGGGGGTAAGATATTCGTTGATGCTTCAGGAGTAGGGGTCGGTGGGGGAATGGGCTTTTGATAGGTCTTAACGAATCCGATTAATGTCTTGCCCACGCGATCATTGAGTCGGATATCCTTGTGTTCTTTCCGGACGTTGCGACGCATAGTAGCAACGGCGGCAGAAAGCTCTGACAAAGTAAGTTTTTGGGAAACAGGCGCAACGACGACGTGAGCATAGGTAAGCAAAAGAATACCAATAATCTCTATTGGCGAAACCTACAACGTCGCTTTAGCCGAATGACTACATGGACGGCAACCAATGCTTACCTTTGGATACATGTCGAATGGCTGAGAATATTCCGCTTTCGCTGTAAGCTCAACTACGACTGAGAAAGTTTCTTTGATCAGATTAACAAAATCTTCTGGAACGCTTCCAATCTCTTCATCCAGCCACTTTTCTACCTGGGGTAAGGTTCCCGCATTCTTTAGCGACACGCCGTTATCGTTGCCCCATCTGTAAATGACGTATACGGCTTGAGCGAAACACCTATAGTCTGCTCCCCGCGAACGGTCCCATCGAAATGACGGCGCTCCAAGCGTCCTTTCGGTGACGAACAGATCCCTCAACTCGTTGATGAACTTGGCTCGAGGCGAGTTCAGAACTCGGAGTTTCTCTGCTGAAGACAGCGCTACTCCAAGTTGGACACGCTTGTCACTGATGAGCCTAATCACATACATCGAATATGTTGACAACTTACTCGAAATATTTCCCTCTCATCGTCCTCATCTAGATCCTCATATTCTGTGCATCGTATCTGGCGATTGGCAAAGCTCGTCCGAATACCATCGGGAAGCAAATTTTTGTTTTTGGAGGTAGATGATTCGTCGGATTTATACCACCAATTTTTGAATGTTTCTCTATGCAGATAGTTCGAATTAATACTCGACCCAATGTAGGGTTTTGAACTCACGGATGCTTGACTGTGGATAATAAGTGGAAATGCGGATAAAACTAGAATCGAAAAAAACGATTTACGTACGAGGAATCTATATGTAGGCAATGATGAGCGATTAGATATACTAGTTTACATTTGAAGCACGTACATCGCCATCCATAAAGCTGCAGTCCATGTTTAATCTTTGATTTACGCAATGCACGACAGCGAGCCACTCACAGTTTCAAGCTCGTCAGCCGCTGCTTTCCATCCAGACATATTTTTTTGACTTCGGTTCCGTTTCCGTCGTAAATGACAGCTGAATGAAATCTTCGTTAGGATACAGCCTCAGCATCGGAGAGGGTCTGAGAACTTACCAAAGATAATAGGCGGCATGTAATGGTTAGTGAATACGCTGTCAATCAACTTCATTTGTTTGTCGCGAGTCCACACCACATCTACTTGCTGTTTGATCAAGACGAGCAGTTATTTTAGCAGGACGAACCTCGTTGATATTCCGGATTCACATCAATTAATCCTCGCTTCATATCGTCTAAATTTGAGCATTCAGGCACACAAACGACATGATGGATTAAATCGTACCGTATAAGCTCCGCGCTGAGTAAGATACATCTCGAGGACGTTTAAGAGCCTTTGGCATTTCAAACTCCCCGGAACTTGTAGATCCCTGTCCCGCAAAGTCTTCAGAGTTAAGGTCGAGCTGATCTATGTCCTGTGAGACTGAATATGAACGCTCCATCCTCGGACCCCTAGTGATGAAAAATTAGTCAGTCCATTGTCTGAGCCATGTTCGATAAATATCAAGGTCGTAAAAGAGCTGAATAATTCTGGCTGAAAGTCGGCTTCGAACCCGCTTTTATCGATGCCATACGAATTATGACTTGGAAATGGCAAAGAAAGAAAACCTTACGTTGCAATGGTCAAATGATGGAAGAAAGGGAAGGAAAAAATGGTGTGATACAGTGAGCGGCTTAAATTAGTATCCTCTATTGAAGCGGAGACTAAACTCACATCAGAGTTCTCATCACTGATAAGCAAATCGAGGTATCCTCCGCGGGCATGATTCCGGTTCTACTCTTTTCGGAGACATTTGACCTATTTAAGTGCTTAAGAGCCGATATCCCTTCAATTATTCCTGGTACCTTTAGGCTAACAGACCGCCATAAAACTAGTCGGACAGCTGGGCTGTACTCATTAAAACCAGTATTGTGGGGCAGCGTGGGAGCGTAAAACAGGTTCTGCTTGCGAAAGTCTGTCCGCAAGTAGGCAGAAAGGATACTTAAATAGTTAATACATCCATACATCAGGCCTTGACATATTTACTCCCTGAATTCCATACCAAACACTGATACGTTGACAGATGATATTTTCTACGGCAGATTCCTTCGTGGGAAAGGAACCGAAACTTGTTCACTGACCATCATCTAGCCAGTGATGCAACGGAAGAGGTTACTTGTGGGAGCTCTCATTTACATAGGTGGTGTTGCGGCGGCTCAGACACTCCTGCGTTTGCCGAAGACATCGATCCCACACAAGGACACCAACAATGTTTTTATTTCTTCCGAAATAAACAATTTCATTGAGGCCGTGCTCGACGAATACGGCTCAGCTGGTCTCTCAGTCGCCGTAGTTCGCCGGAATGAGTCCTATCCTTCTGGATGGCTCATGGAGTACGGCTCTTATGGTATTGCAAAGTTGGATGGGTCTCCAGTAACACCTGACTCTCTATTCGCCATTGCATCAAACAGTAAACTTTTTCTGGCTTTATCCGTAGGATTGCTTATTGAAAACCAGACGTTGGCAAGAGAAAGAGAACAACCTCTCTCTTGGAGCAGTCGCGCAATGGATGTGCTCCCTCAGTGGGGCCTTCATGACCATGATGCGGGGAGAATGGTCAATTTCCAAGATATGCTTTCTCATCGCACTGGTCTGCCCCGCCATGACTACTCAGGGCGGCCTTTGAAGGGCGGTGTACCTGAGATGGTAGGCCTGCATTCCAGACTCCGATAAGGTACATTAAGTGTAGTTTTCAGATTTCAAACCTTCGCTATCTACGTCCTTCTGCGGAACTCAGGGAAACATGGCAATACAACAATCTGATGTACGAAACACTCTCGTATCTCCCCACCCTTCTGCTAGATCAGCCTTATGAATCTTACATCTCCGAGAACCTGTTTAGGCCTCTTAATATGACAGCTTCGACTTATTCTGTTGCCGTGGCGGAAGCCTCTGGTCAGCTTGCTCATGGTCATATGCGGTCAATGCGAGATAAAATAGCTGGTATCAATGGTACACTTGTACCAGCTGTTCCTTATTTCTCGCGCCCGGGGGAGGAGAAGATCTGGGCGGGAGCAGGCGGTGTCATCATGAGCGTCAGAGACTTATCGGTTTGGGTAGCTATGCTTTTAGGAAACGGAAGACACCCTTTCACGAACGAAACTATCGTCCCCGAAAATGTGATCAAGCACGCTGCAGAGGGTGTCACTGTCGTGGACGGGGATCCACAGTATGCTGAAATTGTAACTTTCACTCTGCCTTTCCCCGCTCTTTTCTATTTTAAATGACGGTCCAGGGTCCAGTAGTATACGGGGCGGGACAAGAAAGATATACATATCGTGGACATGAAATCATAGAACACGGCGGTTCCAATCCCGGATTCCAAACCCAGGTCGGTTGTTTCGTAAAGATGTAATATTTTTCACGGAATTGATATACTTTAGGTGACCCGACTTCCCCATGATAATCTTGGGATCATCATTCTTTCCAATGATGAAGAATTTGGAACTACTATCTACCAGATTGTCATTCGACGGCTATTAGACCACGTTCTTAACCTTCCCCCTATTGACTGGAAAGCTCGGTAAGATATGAATAGCATTTGTACAACTTTAGTCAAGCTTGCTCAAATCGCTCCCCACAAAGGCTGCAGGCACAACAAGCAAAACGGCTTGCAGAAGATGCTGCTGCCGCACTACCGAGGCCTATGAAGCCTGATGCTCCTACGCATCCCGTCCATTCTTTGGAAGGTTCTATATTTGTTCATCCCACTTACGGAACCTTACGACCATGCTTTGTTCGATTCAATGCTCGGCATCCCTTTCTCTCAGAATGCGCCGAAGTGCTCGGAGATCCTGTAGTCCTCCAGATAATTGAAACTCCGCCTACCCATAATTCGACGCTCGAGGACACTCTGACAATACCGACAGTTATCATACCATTCAAAGGCTTCTTTTTCACTCACATTATGCTTCGTCACTTCAGCGGCAATATTTTCAATGGATCTATCCTTTGGAGCAATCGAGCTGTGCGAGTAAAGGAGGGATATCATGACAAGGATCAAGATGATGGTGATGTCATTGTAGGCTTCGATGATAGGTTTGAGGTCGAATGGGTTCATGGCAAGGAATCATCAGACGAAGGCCTGGCATTGAAAGGAGACTTTTGGGGAAAGGGAAAGTATGCGCGCGCGCCAGGCGGCACGGGAAAGGGTAGCGCGGAAGTTTGGTTCGCTAAAATTTAGGCAGTTATTTTCAGTAATCTTACTTTGATTTTTCCTTCCATAACGTGAACAAAGGATATGAATTGGGTTTGACAGTAAAGGCGAGAGCCGCTCGCAGCTCTGGCTCTGGATTGAGTAGAGCTGTGCTACTTTTGACAGATGGCATTTTTGAACAGATATTCATCAGGCCATCACCCTGAATTAAATCACCATCAGAAAAGCTGTTACGGCTTCCTCTTGATAGATATCATTTTCACTCATTGATTGCCCCTTGTGAATACCTGCCGCATGGTAAAAGACTTATGGTGATGATGGGCACCCTAAACCCCCACTTTTTCCCCATGTTGTGTCAACTGATAAGTAGCAGGATGATTAACTCTCAAAATATGAGAATATGGTCATCAAACAGTTTTTGATGTGCTTGTAAGTATGATACTAGTATTTCGTGTACGGCTTGCTTATTTTTAGAGGCTATATCGAAGGTCTTCAACGCTGATGCATCTGTCCTTCCATTCCTGTACTGATGGATGAAGGTTAATTGTCGAACAGTCTTTTCCATCAAATGCGGCTTGTCCCATCATAACGAATCGATGGTCATCCAGTATTATATTATTGATCTGGCTAAGAGTCATCTTAATTAATTATGGATTGCTACTTAGCGATTGCCATGTAGCACGAAAACTGTTGATGATTTTAGCTTTTATATGCGCATCAGAGAGAACACTGCCTTCGACCTAGATGGTAACTTACGTTGATTCATCAAAGCTCAGACGGAGGCAAACGTATCTGAGCTCTCAGTAAGACGCCGTCATGTCCATTATCATCAGCTGCCAATACGAATACTACGATGCTCATTCTCGCCTCTGTGAGACGTATTTGTACTCCTCAGGCAGAACCAGGGCGGGGAAAGCCCTATAAGTCACGGTCCCGCCACGCCGTTCACGAGTATATCTTAAGCGCTTTAATCATGTATGATGTGAACAAGATGTGAATTTACTCTATATCTTTTCCCCTCGTGCCGCGTACTTAAACTTAACTTGTAAAACCACTTCCCCCAGACTCCCCTGTGTACATTCATGCTGCTTCCAAACACCAAGCATGTCGCATAGCCCTAATATGAGACTCGAGAGCTCAAACTTCCCCTCAAACCCAGCTTCTTTGCCTGGGTGAGCTCCGAAGACTCTGATGGCGCCCAGCCTGTAAAGGTTCTAGATGTGTCGAGAAATATTGAGTGGACAACACATGTTTCATATTTCCTCTTTCAAACTCAGTAATCATTACTTATCCTTGTTATATTCTCTAATATCTTTCTCGATGCATGATGGCAGCTGCACTGACCTTGGTATTATGTTCTTCAAAGCACTGGCGCACGTATACAACGAGGCAACAATGTATCTGAAAGAAATCCCCATTTCGTATAATATAATTATTCTATGAGAGTTGAGTAACAAATAATCTAAATAGACGAACGGTTCTTAGAAAAGAAGCCTCTAATGCCATAGCAGGGGTATCTGACAATGCTCCTGGAGTAAATCTTGTCCTCCACTCTCCCGTCACGTTCATCAGAGTCCATTGCCTAAATCCCGCTGGAAGAAGTTCGGAGGTGCTATTCGTCCCCAAAGCAGAAAGAAAATTGAATCGCAATTCAACTTAGCAATATAGTTTCTTGAATCGAGCGCTGTAGCGGTGTGATCGCCACCTCTAGTCAATAGTTTATAGTCGTCGAAACATAGCAAGTGTAGGTTGATAAATCGAAGTGCCACTACTTGTCGCTATTACGTTGATCAAAGGCGAGACACCCATCTTGTAGAGATTTTTGATCTATTGGAAGAACAGATTTGACGAGATACACCGCACAAGTTTGGAAAGTAGAATTGACAGTCGATCATAGTTGCAGACATATCCTGCTCAGGATCAGTACAACTTTGATGAGTGACAGATTGCGGTGACGAAGAAACACACTCAGAGTCTCCGTGACAACATCATAGCTTCGACTCTTGCGAAGGCGTTACTTGTGTCAAGAAATGGATGTCTTGCACATCTTCTGCGGTACCCGATCAGCTCCCCTTGGCAAATATTGAGCTGCATTAACGACGAACACATATATAGCATCAACCAATGAAGTAGATCCTGTTGACTGGTTACTTGTATTGAAAAACCTGTCGTCTAGAAATCACTAGAGCCCAAAAAGGGTGAGAAGTCTGGCACAAAGCGGGAAAGCTTACTAAGTCTTAAGATATTCTTTGCAACCCGTCATGATACGAACAGGCTCCATCGCGAGAGCGGTCGAATACATGGACACCTATTGGCTCTCGAGGAAATACATAAACCGGAACCGGCTGCCATAGCTCCATAGTTCTTACCCGCTTACCCTAAAGCCGTACTTTTCCTTCGAAATCATCATGTGTACGTTCCTCTTCCTTCCATGATTTCCGTACTGAAACTAACACAACTACAGCCACTGTCGGTCTTCTCGTGCCCTTCGTAGCCAAAGATTCTCAAACAAAAGCTGTTGTGGACTTTCTTCACACCGGATACAGCTTGGTACCATCAGAGCCCCTGACAAGGGAATGGTTTGCGGTCAGCTATGAAGACAGTCAGCCACCTACATTTGCCATTTTCGACACCTTTGAAGCCGAAAAGGGACGGCAAGCTCATCTGACCGGTCAGATCGCTCAAGCGTTGATGGATAACGCTCCGAACCTGCTAGCGATTGGCCCTGAGATTGGACAGCTGAATGTGTTAGTGAGCGTAGTAAGACCTATAAGCGGGGGAAGAGGGAATACTGCAGGCGTTACGAAAGGGTTGAGGGTATTGTTTGAAGCTAAACCGGAGAAAGTAGACGCGGTGAGAGACTTCTTGAAGGTAAGGGGCAAGCATGGCAATGGGGCGATGTCATTTGATTGATTTGTTCTTTTTTTCTTGAAGGGTGCTGTTCCACTTGTCGAGGCAGAGCCTGATACAATGTACTGGTACGCCGTCGAGTTCCCAGGTACCAACAAGTTTGGTATTGTCGACTTTTTCCCCGACGAATCTGGAAGGGGTGCGCACGTAGCTGGGAAGGTGGCGGAGGCACTATTTGGATCAGCGGAGGAATTGTTGACCGGAGCTCCTGATTTGATAAAACTTGAAGTTTTGGCTGCGAAAGTATGATTACTGGATACAAGCGCTGTTGCAGAAACTGATCGGTATCGGATGATTCGGGCCTGTAAAACCTTTTTGGAGCAAGTATCCAGCTGTTTCTTGAGCTGAGTTCGAATGAACAACGTCAGCATCCGACACGAGTGGGTCCAAACAGATCCGCAGCTGATGATGAATTCTTATCGATGAGTTGATTGTGATACTGGTAGGGAGGAGGCGGTGGGAATGAGGTACCGAAAACTGCGTCTAGTGTCATAAGAACCCATATTTCAATCCCCGCTGGGAAGGCGAAGAGGGTCTGGCCGGAGAACGAAGAAAAATTGTTAGTGATAATCGATTCAATACGTGTTAGCTTCGGAGTACGAATTGTGGCGAGCAGCGCTATGACTAGCTTCTCAAGCATAATTGTTGTCGGAGTTACCCATCGGTCAAGGTGGTGGATTGATTCCTGGTTGCGGCAGGCCATCTTTTGTTGAAATATTACAATTACACCCGCTAGAAGACCTCATGCTCTTGTCCTTTCTACTGTACGAGAAAATAGATGGTCAGCAAATGAACAGAGTATAACGAAATACTTTATTTGAACCTTGACCTCATCCAGGTGGGCAGCCCTAGTACTTATACCAAAAGTATCGTAGTTTCGCTGCTTTCCTTCAACAATAAATCTTACCTTACCCTACCGCATCAGCGGTTCATCAATTCAAGTCGTAGCCGAGAAAATATCTAGAATGCAATTTCCATTCAATACCATCTGTCTCATCGAAAGGAGTTTTGAAGAGAGCAATGTAAATGTCCTACGCGAGTTGGAGGACATTATGGCTGGAATCTGGCCCGCGCGGCTGGGCGGTCAAAAGCGAGAAGACCAGAACTAGAATGTTCCAGAATGACAGGAATGACCGATAAACGATAAACGTTCGATAAACGTTCGATAAACGTTAAAGTTACGTTAAAAGGCGCAGCTCTCACGGGTTCAAGACTATGTAGTGGCCTTCTTCCGCCGACTCGCTTCATTACTTGGCGTACGTGTATAACAATTTACTCAAAAGTCCAGCTGGTTCAGAGCAAGGACTTCGATGTGAGTACCGAAACACGAGGTCGTTTCAAAGTATACAGCGCACTACTAATCAAATCAGATCCGCTCTCTCCGGAATTGCTGTTGCCTGCTTCGCAATAATTTCGACTTCGTTTGCCTTCCCATCTTTCAGTCTTTTTCACCTAATCTTTTATTCTTCGACTTGAAAACCAAAAAGTATGCCTGGCGTCCAACCTGGAAGCAAGATTCTCGTTACTGGTTGCAATGGATTCATTGCAGCGTGGATTGTTCGGACGTTGTTAGAAAAGGGATACACCGTTCGGGGAACTGTTCGATCTGAAGATAAAGGAATAAAATTGAAGGAGATTTTGAATGGACTTAGAGCGGGACTTGGACAAGGGCTCGAATTCGTTGTGGTATCGGATATCGTCAAGGTATGCGTATTACCCTCGTTTAAGAGTGCTGGACTGTGATGGAAGCGGGAATCCCACTTTTCAGGAAGGTGCATTTGATGAAGCTGTGAAAGGTGTCGACGCTGTGGTTCATACCGCTTCACCTGTAATGCTCAGCGTTGAAGCGCATCCGCAAGGTGAGCTTGTTCGTCTTATTCTAGTGTCTCCCTTTATCTTACGGATATATACAAGAGATCATCCAGCCAGCTGTTCGAGGAACACTAAGTATTCTAAATAGCACTTTTAAGCAAGGAAACGACAACGTTCGTCGACTCGTGTTTATTTCTTCAACTGCGGCGGTCCTTGAGATTCACACGGAACCGACGACATTTAGCGAGAAGGATTGGAACGATGAATCGGTACGGGAGGCGGAAGAACTGGGCAAGAAAGCTCCACCAATGTCCAAATATCGCGCGAGCAAATCACTGGCTGAACGAAGTATGTTTGCAGTTTTTTTTCTGTGGATGACGGGTCCAGGGATGCCGACCTATTGCATGATAATTTAATTCTCATTTACTAGCTGCTTGGAAATTCATCGATGATAACCGGGGTAAACTGAATTGGGATTTAGTAGTTTTTAATCCTCCGTTCGTGAGTATTTTCTTTTCCTGACCTGACCCAAAAAAGATGACGTTTGACAGGTATTTGGTCCAGTCATACACGATGTTTCTAGTCCATCTGCGCTCAATGCTTCCGCCTCTATGCTGTACGATACCATCATCGGTAGAGGACCCCATGCAATGGACCTCACGGTAAGTAACTGCTGGATCGACGTGAGAGATTTGGCCGAAGCGCATGTGTTGGCTTTGGAAAAGGACCAGGAGGTAGCGAATGAAAGAATGCTTGTCACCGCTGGACCCTATGTGTGGCAGGAATGGGGTAAAATCCGCAGACCATTCATTGGTAAAAAAATTCATTCACTTCTTTCCTTTAGTTGATCTCGCCAACACCCTCGCACCTACTCACTTTCCATCCCATTCGAATCTTGCAAAAGGCAATCCCATTGTGGATCGGAGCAAGATTGCTTATCGGATTTTGTACGATACTTCCAAGGCTCATCGACTGCTGGGTATCAAGTATCGGAGTAAGGAGGAGTGTTTGAAGGATACGTTGGCGGATTATGAGGCTCGCGGATGGTGACACGCCGTTCGGTTCGCAAATCCGCAGAGACGGAAATATGGGAAAGTAGGGAAGAGTCTTGCTTGCGAAATACTATATACGCTTTTTTTCCAGTACCACTATAAGGATTGCATTGAATTCCTCCTCTCCTGCCTTCGGAAGTTGTATGATATGATCCATTGAAGGGGGTTTGAGGTTACCATAGGGCTTGTTCCATCTGGCCTTTGCACATATACAAGGATGACAACTCCCTCAAGCTATTTTTCCAGAAGAAGACTTAATTTATAAGTTTCTTAGTTTTCTTTTCTCCTGGGTGTTCTCTTAGCAGATGGTCATGATACACAGCCATTATATCCCTGCGCAGTATCCCATGATTTGGAACATACATCCTTCCCTTGCATTTTAACGACCCATCCTCAAACTTGAATGAGAATTCTCCTTCATTGCAAGTTCCTCTTGTGCATCCTTTGTATATTCATCTTGCAGAGCATCATGTACTTGTGCTATTAGTAATTCCTTGTTCATGATGATATTGCCATTTAACTGTTCCAGCCTTGGGATGAGTATTTTTCCCCTTCCAGAATTTAAGTTTTGCTCTGCACCCTTCTTTGGATACATATCAGAATGATGAGTAAGAGCATCTGGTTTTGAACCTAACATACCTGGTCAGTAATTGATGCAGAAATTGTATTCCAACAAGGACTCTGACCAATGTGCTTGGTGTGCTGAAGGCTGCTTTGTTGTAGTAAAATACTGGAGATTATTGTAATCAGAGTATACTTGAACAATAAAGTGAGAACCTTTGCAATATGCTCTCCAGATTTTAAACATCAGCATTCCATGATAGCTAGGAGCTCTTTCTTGTAAATATTGTAATTCATCTCTGCCTGTATCATCTGCAAATGAAATGCAACAGGATGTAGCTCTCCTGTTGCTAGATTAAGTTGTGAAAGAATTCCTGCAATGGCCCAATCTGACACATTGCATTCTAAAATAATTGGAAGGTCTGGGTTGAAATGTGCAAGAACAGGAGCTTGCATGAAAGAGGTTCAAGCTTCAGGTGGTGGTGAACCTGAACCAGACCTGCAAGGGTTTGGAGGCCAAGGTATGTATCTAAAGGAGGCAGATTGATTTTTTCCATCTTTTCCAAGGTCAGTGACTCATAAATCAGGGGAAAAAAACTTCTTCAATTCATTCTCTAAGTCAACAAATTCAAATCATATGTGATATGTTTTTACACCATCATTTATTCCTAGAAATTGAGATAAAAAGCTGATCTTTTGGACTATGTAACAACCTGCCAGGTCCTTTTGGAGCGAATAAATACATAAGGGTAGCAAAGATTCAAGCTATGGAGCTTAAAAAATACTTATGTATTCAAATTGTTAAGGAACACCCATGCTGTTGGTTGTCTGGCCACTCCGCATATACTTACTCTGTCTGCATTACCTTAATCTGTAGCTTTGATTCCATTCACTCAAGGTACTTACATAGCTATATATATGTTGTAGTTAGTATTATTCAATTGATTTTGCTCGCTTTCCCCTCAAGGTCGCCATTTGTTTTCCAACAGATTATGAGACTCAGACTTACCAACTGCCGACTCTGATTTTCTGTCTCATTGCCACACTCTCATATGCCTGTCACTCCACTCATTTATAGTGTCCATTACCAGTCTCTTTATCTGAAGTTACCTGTTTCCAGTGTCAGAAGCATGGCCACTATGTCAAGGACTGCACTGAAACTATTACCACAGCAGCTGTCGCATCTGATGCACCTTTGGGTCCATTAGTGACTTATGTTTTGTCTGCATCTGAAGACATTCAAAATACAGACAAGTTGCTCCCCTTTCAGATTCTCGACTGCAGTGGGAGCTTGATACATATCTGTTTGTGTTTTTATCTTTCTTATGCATTCCTGGACTATTCTTTCTTTCTTCCACGCATGATTTTGAGTTTCTAGCCCATTTTGTTTCTTTGGTAATGTCTCATGACTGTCCAAGTGAGAGTGTTAAGGAACACCCATGCTGTTGGTTGTCCAGCTGCTCTGCATCTGCATTACCTTAATCTGTAGCTTTAATTCTGTTGACTCAAAGTACTTACATAGCTATATATATTATAGTTAGTATTATTCAACTGATCTTGCTTGCTTTCTCCTCAAGGTCTCCATTCATTTTCCAACACAAACTGAAATTTTAAAGGTTCAAGGTTCAATAAATGTTGAACTGAACCACAGCAACACTGACAATGGAGCATCACACACATACTCCTCATGATGGTCAAATGTTTCACTACCATATTCTGGAAGCTCTTCATCAGGCAGCCAGATGCTACCCTCCCCCCCCCCAATCCTGTGGAGCCTGGGAGTCTCTGAGGATCCCTGAGGTTGCCCTGAAGATCTCTGGGGATCTTTAAGGTGTCCTGAGGCTTCAACATATGAATGGGAAATAATAAAATATACTTTCATCTGTTCTTCTACTTACTCTACTCTATATATCCTACTCTTGTACTGCTTCTTATATACTGTAGTATTGTATTTTATTATATACTTGTAATGGTACATTGTTGCCTATTACTTCAACTTTCCTAGTCAATTATCACACTTTGAGTATAGTCTAATATACTAATGCAAGTTTCAGAGCCTCACTCTTTTGCCCTACTTCATCCCTGTCTGTCCTGCGGTTGCCCCTGCCCTACTCTTTCCTGGCTCCCCTTTGTATCTCAACTAACATCCCTCTCCCTTTCTCTTTCCTTTGCCCTCAGTTGGATTCTGTTGTCATTGACTATCTCCATGCATGCAAATGGCCTATCCTTGGTCCGGTCACAAAATGGACACTAAGGACAGCAACAGTTGCAACTATGGTTGGGGTGTATCAGTTTAATGTGAATGATATTGGTGCATTATATTTGCCCTTTTCTATTCCCTCACACTCAATCTGACTTTCATCACAGCGTAGCATAAGATAGTGCACTAAGCCTTGAATTTTTTGTCAAGTGATGGATGATTGGATCTTCATCCTTTTTGCAATCTGAATCACAGTCAGGAAGTCACAACTTGTGCAGCTCCTTTGCCTTCAATGGATGAGGCTGTTATCTTATCACCAATCATTTTACCTAATATTTCATCTTTGGTGATCCGGACTCTGGACTCGGAAACACCTGAAGTTGAAATTGAAAAGCTTGTAATGTGATTGGCTCTATCTCTGCAACCCTCATCTGCACTCTTGATTCTTTACCCCCTTCATCATCATTTCCAATGATGAGCTCATCCTCTGCTCGATGCTCCCAAAAGCACTCGTTCAATGTTCTGTGCTATGTTCTGCTATTCAAGGTCTATCTGTACTATGCAATAGAATGCAAATGCACTTTTGTCTGATATCTCTTTTTGCAATTGACAGCCAGACATGCTTCCACTGACCCATATGCCCACATTCCAGGCAGTCATATGTCCTTCTCCTCCTAGGTTCCTTAGTTTATTTCCTCAAATTATACCCCAAATAGCAATATACAAAGGCTCCATGAATGACCCAATGACTTTCCCTCTTCCTTCCAAAACAGATGGCTCATATCACAGGGCTTTTGAATGTCTTTTATCAGCCACACTGGTCCCTATGATGGTCACTGCATTTGCTACAAGCGCAACAAATTATTCTATTCTTGATGGGATACTGGGTTTGAGTTTGGTTATTCATAGTCATATTGGGGTGTGTTTGCATTTTTTTTTCTTCCTCCTGCTCTCTCTCCACCTTCTACCTTCCATCCTCCTGCACTGTAGGCCTACTCCTTCCTCCTTCTGTCCTCCTGCACCATATTTCCTTCAATTTCCAGCAGCTCCCCAGTAGCAGTACTTTAAATAACCCACTGGTTGTTTTGTGGCTGGTCAGATCATCTAAGGCTGCTATTGGTCCACCACTGAGTGGGCTGAAAAGTGGACGGTTGAGGAGAGTTGGTTTCTGGGAAGCAGCTGACTTGAGATGTTGATACATTGCAGACTAAGAGAGTGACACTGCTTCTCTCATTCTTCTTAAGAATTTGAGAGCCCAGATGCCTGGATTTCTCCCAGTTTCAGCAAGATATCCTTTTTGAGGGAATGGAGACTTCTCCCTTCCATCCTCCTGCACTGTAGCCCCTACTCCTTCTCCATAGTCCCCTGTTGTTCTCTTTCCTGGCTCCCTTCCTTATCTCATGTTCTGTACCAAGACTAACCTCACTCTCCCTTTCCCTTTTCTTTGCCCTCAGCTGGATTCCTGTGTTGTCGACTATCTCCATGCACACAAATGGCCTATCCTTGGACCCATCATGGAATGAACACTAAGGACAGTGATGGTTGCAACCATGGTTGGGGTGTATCGGTTGAACATGAATGATATCAGTGCATTGTGCTCATCCTGTCCTTCATACTTGGCCTAATAACAATCCTTCTCACCCTCTCTCTAGGTCTCACTGAATTCATTGCCAGAGTCTGGACCACATGAGTATGAGGATTGAGTATTGAGTATTGGATACCTGTACCTCACCTTATGTAGAGCTCTAGACAGATGCGTCAGCTGGAAAATGGAATTATAATCATTGTTCTTTGTACTCTGTCTCCTATACAACCTTGTTCTGTGACATACAATGTCTTGGCCTAGCAGGAGGTTGGCAACTTGTAAGGTACTGGATGTGGCTCATATTAATCTTTACTGTGAATGACACTCTGCTGCTGCTCAAGCTTTTAGTATCAGGCTCTATCACTGATTGCTGCATTATTGCTATAATCACAGAGTTTATAGTGATAGAGATGCTTACAAGTGGACTTGCACCACTCATATTTCAAGGTCAAAATCAGAGACTATAACTCATGTGCTTTCATTGAATGCATGGGTCCATGTAGATCCTGCCACCCTTACATATGCTACAAAGTTGAAGCACAGAAACTGGGTACATATAAGAAATGAACTACACTGCATTTACAGTTTGATCACCCTGCTTATATCAAGACTGCTGGATGCGACATCCATTGTTTAATGCCCCTTTTGTATTGGCCATATCAACATTCCTTCTAATCCTCGGTCATGAAGATATCCACCACTCTCATTAGTATCACCAACTTGATTCTAACATGGGCAGGCACCAGCTCTGGCCTGGCTCTTCCTGCACACCCACTATCCCTAACCCCTTGTTTGACTTTGTCAACTCCCTCCTGTTGCTCGTTAACCACTGCCCTCCTGCTCAATGCACCTGCCTTCCAGGACCCATCCAATTCCTCCAACACCATTGCTGCATTTGAAGCCTTTGACTTCCTCACTCAGCCTAAAGGGAACAAACTTGATATGGTGATGGATAGATTGAAGTTATTTGCTGCAGTTGGTGTGCCCAGGGTACATGTTGACATTGATGTTGTGGGGTGTTCAGGGAACAGGGATGGAGGTGTAGAGCTTAGTGTTCCCATGGCTCATAAATAAGCTGGCTAATAGCCAGAGCTGATCAGGGGCTGGAGCTGAGCTGGTCAGCCGGCGGGCACCCACATATGAGTCAGCTTCCCATGGCTCCTAGCTGAGTGTTGCAGCTTGGAGCTGGCTTGCAATTGACTCCTACCAGCTTGATTGCCAAATGTCACCCAACTGTTGCCAAATCCATTTCAAATTGTACTTATCATCTTTTGGTTTACTTCAGAGACCCTTTCCTCAGTGCATTGTAAATATTGAACATTTTTCAAGATTGATTCAGTAAAGGTTGTGTCATATACAGTTTTGTTTTATGTAACAGCATTGTATGGCATTAATATAGCCTTTGCTGAGAACTTCTTGCCACATCACACTATGCCATGTAACTACATCAGTCCACAGCATCTGCTAAGTGCTCATTCGAGGCTTAGGACCCTGTACGGTTCACTCACATTTGTTCTGACTGGAGCAGGCAATCATTGTAGAAAGATTTTATGTTACTTTTGGAGGGAATTTTTTTTTCAGCTGGCCAGCTTGAAGTCAGCTTGACCCCAGCTCAAGTCAGCTCATTCTGGGTATTGAGCCAGCTAAGTGTGAGAGCCACAACTACATAAGTCAACTTGTGGCTGGCCAAGCTGTGGCAACACTAGTAGAGCTATCTGGGATGGAGTGAAAGATCTTGGTGTAGTGTCCACTATCTGCAAATGTGTCTATTGGATTGTGTGCTGGAGTCAGCAGTGGGTTGATAGCTGCCTCCATGATAAATCCAGCCAGCAATGCATCAACAACAATATTCCCCTCTTCTCCATCTGGATTTGGTGTCATTTCCAATATTGAAAGTGTCAAATATTCTGAATACTTCTCTGCTTATACAGAACATGCTGTCCAATGACCCTGTTCC
Source organism: Collybiopsis luxurians FD-317 M1 (assembly GCA_000827265.1). Lineage (NCBI taxonomy): Eukaryota > Fungi > Basidiomycota > Agaricomycetes > Agaricales > Omphalotaceae > Collybiopsis > Collybiopsis luxurians. Next base: position 63,375 of record KN834867.1, read on the forward strand.
AATATCTGGTATGCTGGAACTTTATGGTGCACTTGCAGAGTTCCTTACCTTACATTGTCTTCCTCCAATGAGGGTGGTAAAATCCCACCACAATTCATCTCTCTCTGGCTCCCCAGTCCAACTGCACTGTTCCTAACCTCCTTCCTCCAATCAACTGTCCTAACTTCCACTGAAGGCCTGCTGTTCCTGCAGAATTTTTCTGTCAACCACTCTTACCAACTTATCAATCATTGTGATCCTAGATTTAACATCTATGGAGATTCATTCATCAAATGTATATGGACACTTGTTGATGGAGCAAATAACACTGATGCAAGGTATGCTGCTAAATTTCAGGGGCTACCACAGAATTCGGTTGTATAAGGGTAAGAATATTGCAGGGTTGAAGGATGTCAATTTCATGGGGGTAATTGTTACATTTGCATATACTGAATAGAAGTGATTAATTATACACTTTCATTGTGGCCATATAGTTAAGCATGCATCTGGAGCAGGGGGTTCTTCTAGCACTTATCTTTATATCTTTGTAGTGGTTTGAGAGGAATAAATACAACTTTGGTCATAATTTTGTATCAGAAAGGTGTACAATAGAAGTTCACTGCCCGAACTGCATGAAGCTGGTCCAACTCAATAAATCAGTTCTTATTAGTAGACTTTAGATTGTGAAAGCAATAAAGTATAGGAGTTGAATCTCACCAGGCATTCCATGTGTGAATAGTGCTGGTACAGTTTACAGTGTACTGTCTCTATGCACAAGTTGCTGAAGGAGTTGATACTACAATTCTGGAATATCAGCAGGCAGATTAAATAACTGTATGACACATACTTTCTATTGAACATTTGGACAAAAAAGAAAAAGAGAAACAATAGGTTGTTTATAGGAGTAGGGTAGTATCACTTACTTTCTAAGAAATTTTAGAAGTAAATGACTGATTAGAACCAGTAGTAATGGGTGGTGATAAGAAATGTTATCACTGACTTCCTGTGTGAGTGAGAAAAACTTTCAGTGTTGCAAAGAAAAGGGGAAAATAGGTTTTAGTACTGCTTACAAGCTATTGTAAAAAATAAGAAAAGGCCATTATTAATGAAGCTAAAGTAATGAAATGGCACTACTAACCTCCTAATGAATTAATAAAACCATTGTCAGCCTTGGGGGACATACATGAGGGGCATGGCACCACATACAAACTATTGAATTGAGAAAAAAAAGACCTATTGTCAGCTTTGGGGGACATACATGAGGGGCACAGCACCACTTACATTCTCTTGCATTGAGAAAAGAAAACCCATTGGAAAACCCATTATGAGCTTTGGGGGACATACATTATGGGGGGCATGCCAGTACTTACAAGCTATTGAATTGAGAACAAGCAAACTCATTAGTAATTCCAACCATCTGTGCAGTATCAGCATAATAATTCTTACATACTGTTCAATCAGTAATTTAACACACTCTGAGCAATTCAATCTTAATATAGTGAAGTCCTGCTTACTTTTCTGAGTTGTTTCTCCCTACAAAGCTCTAATAATTTTCCATCTTCCCTGAATATTGCAATATCAGCAATTCCTAAATATATCCCCTGGTTTATGCTGTTAGTTCCTTGACTTGCTTAACTCTCTGCCACCTTACAGCAAGAATTTGCTCCTCTTCCTTCCTTTTCCAATAACTTCTTGATTACCTCATTGTACTTCACAACATTTGTAATGTGCATCAGCCCAGCAACATGAAGGAGGGCTCCAAATGTTGTCCCTAAAATGATATCGGTGAATTCTCAACAATATGTCTCAATGCCCAATTTCCCCTTTCTCACCTTGAATATCTACCCTTGCATTTTTTTCCAGGAGCAAATTCATTATGTCTACCCTTCCATTTGCTATGGCTGCACACAGTGCTGTTCCATACTCCCCTCCTGCTCTTACATCAATAGTTACGCTCTTTCTTTCACTGTAATAACCTACCCTTGCTGTTACAATCTACCTCCTTTTCAAGCAGCATTTGAACCATGCTCATCTGCCCCTTTGCAGAGGCAGCTTGAAGTGCAGTCCCATAAGTTTCATCTAAGGCTTTATCAGAATTGCTTTATAACAGTGTTTTTAATTCTGACCACTACCTTTGATGTTTGGATTTGACCCTGCATTGAGCAATATTTTCACAATGTCCATATGCCCTTCTGCATAGGCAGCTTGAATTGGAGTCTCATAAGTTCCACCTGATAACTTATCAGAATTACTTTTCAGTACCATTTTGAATTCTTACTACTACCCTTGATGTTCAGATCTACCTTCTTATCAAGCAACATTTGAACAATGCTCATCTGCCCCTTTGCAGAGGCAGCCTGAAGTGCAGTCCCATAAGTTTCATCTAAGGCTTTATCAGAATTGCTTTATAACAGTGTTTTTAATTCTGACCACTACCTTTGATGTTTGGATTTGACCCTGCAGTGAGCAATATTTTCACAATGTCCATATGCCCTTCTGCATATGCAGCTTGAATGAGAGTCTCATAAGTTCCACCTGATAACTTATCAGAATTACTTTTCAATACCATTTTGAATTCTTACTACTACCCTTGATGTTAGGATCTGCCCCCCTATGCAGCAACACTTTCACAATGTTCATATGTCCTTGCACAGAGGCAATTTGAAGTGCAGTTGCATGAGCTCCCCCGAGTCCTGGAAAACTACTAGAATTATGTGACAGGAGCATTTTTGAATTCTACCAGTATCATTTGGGGGCACACCATTATCTAGAAGGAATGCAACCAATTCTTGTTTCCCATGGTATGCTGCCAACTGGAGAAATGTGCTGCAACCATCATCATTATTTATCATGTCTACAAGTTCAAGTTTGGCTCCTTCATGAATTAGTTTTTGAAGTTCTGAAATACCTGAGTGATCCATAGCTTTGGCTAGGATTAACTGCTCAAATCTCCCCTGTACTCCACATCGAATATCTTGGAAGGCATTCCAAGCATCTCGTAGTGGCAAGTCCAAGAGCAGCAGAGCAAGAACCTGCCCCAAACCCCATTCATCCTCTTCTGTAGATTCACTACCCTTGTTATCTATAAGTGTCTTTTCAATGTCAGCAATAAACAGGATATTGAAAAAAAACAAGAGCTGCTAAGCCAGCAAGAAGCATAACCACATGGCCTATGGGTTGAGTGGATTGCTTGACTTGCGGTTGACCAGATTGTATTTCATGGATGTTTCCCAGCTCTACATCTGGGCTGACCCATGAATATCTGTTCCTATAAAAAATGTTTCTAATATAGCCCCATGCCTTGTGGTGCTCCCGAGACTGATTGTAGAGGATGTGCAAAGTGAGAAAAAAGGCAAAGGGGGGGATAAGGTTAAGACTAGGGACAAGTAATAGGCCATATACCATCAATGAAAAGATTTGGAGGTGTTGAGATAAGAATGGGACAGGGATTCCAAGAATTGTAAGTGTGAGATTACAGGGTCCAGGAGCGATCGGGGCTGGGCCAAATGCAGATGGATTATGCCAAAGCCAGATTCCAATGCCAGCCATGAGGGAGAGATGAATGGAACCAATAGTAAGGACAGGCGCAGCTGATACAAGATCCCAAAGGCAGGAGATGAATGCCCGAGATTGATGACACAAAGTTCTGCCCCTCTCTTCCTTCTGCATTCTTCTAAAACCTGACAGAGAGGTGACCAAAGACCCTCCTTCCACCAAGCTTTCCAGGTTGGGGCAATACGTTTATGATTGATCTTGGTTTGGTGGTGAGCATAGAGAAGAAATCAGATCCATGTGTTGGTATTGTCCATCCAGCCCAATTCAAGGATAATAACTGCATGAAATTTATCAATTGATTGTCCTATGATAGCAGTTTTAGTCTGAGCTTCGACAATAGTGGAGATGAGGATAGCAAAAGCAATGGCCAGCATGCTGATGGATTGGTCCTTTATGCCCTTCATCTCCTCTGCCGTCACTTGTCCATCCCAAAGGTTAAGCACAACAGGCAAGAAGCAAAGTAAGTTTTGTGCATAGATAGCGGTCCGGGCACCTATTCGAGAGATGTCCGGGTTAGGAGGGATGCAGCTAGGCGTCGAGGTGCAGTTAGTGGTCATGGTGGTTGGAAGTGAAGAGTACTTTACGCCGCCCGTGTTCAGAGTAGCCTTATTTTAACCTCATGTATGCCTGACTGTCGTACTCATAAGCCTGTCGATCTGGGCAGTATCAAAGGTCAAACCCAAATTCGGATTTCTCCCGGGCCAAATTGTCAGATCCTACTCGTTTTTGTCACCTCAGGACTTCCATGAGCCTTAAATGAAATCGTTAGCTTGAGGTTGAGGTCGAGGGAAACCCTCAGTATGATTCTGGTGATCCGCCATAGATACGGCTCTCAGCTTGGCCGGCTTGCATACCCACATGCATGAAGTTCTTCGACAACGAAGGTACACAAGTTGCTAGGGTAAGTCTGTGGATTAGTATTAAGCAGCTTTGTAGCAGGCCGCCTCCCATGACATGGAACGACTACGACCACGAGAGTGGCAAAGAAGGCAACTATGAAGACGAAGACGCGGGCAAGGACAAATGCAGTGACAATGGCTAGTATGGAAGGAGAAGGAGGGATAGGACTTCCACTGTTCCTAGTTTGAGTCTGGGTACCGGGATGGAAAAGTACGTGTGCTATGTCCGAAGATCCACTCACTAGTACTGCTAAGAAGTCGTTTGGGTCCTGTCCAGAATGATCGAGTTTCTGATCGTCACCTAGGTAGGTACAACACACGCACTGCAAGTGTAAATTCATCTCCAACTGAAGGAGATCTCCCAACTATGAATTCAACGTGTTCATACACCGATACACCCAAGGAGTCCCAAGTTTATCATGAACAATATTCACTACATGAAAAATTTCTCTCCTCTCTTTCTCCGTCCCTGCCCGCTCGACGCGCATGGCAACTCCATCCTAGCACGTTCTGTCGTACGCAAACAAGCCAGAAAGTAAGTTGAAGGATAATTAACCAAATTCTTCTCTCAATATTGCCAAACCCGCAATCCCGCATGCTGTAACCGTGCCCCATATTCCGTACTCCATGCTCCGTACTGTGCGGTATCATATAGGGATCTGTCTAGCAGCGCTCCAACGCCCTTCAGCCTCCGGGTCACTCTGAGTTCATGTTCCGAGAACTGTTCTGGCGACCCGGATTTTTGGCTCACACTTTTGGCTACTCGTGTATGCGTGTGCGTGCCAGTCGTACGGATGTTCATCGTGTTCTTCCGTGTTACTTGGGTATCCACGCGGCAATGTCTTCCAGCAAGCAAGCTGGTTATTGGGCAATTGGTTCCCAAGACTCGTCTTGGCCAATATTACAGTACCTCCTGAGTTCATTCGACCGGCAGGATCATGTTCATGTTCATGTTCAGTATGTTCAGATTCATATTCTCTTCCTCCATAATCAAATGTCGTATACCAAGGACACAAAACCCTAGCGCAGGTGCAGGTTCATAATATGCTATATATTGACTCGATTACACATATTGTAGCGACGTAGGATTAGTCAATAAACCCATACTCATGCAATCGTGTAGCTTGTCATTACACTGGAACGCTCAAATGCTTGCTCAGACATGTATCCGTGATCCATGAATCTCAAAGAAACACGAAAACCTAAGGGTAGGAACAGCATTACTTGGGTAATGTCAAGAGCGTAAAATGTATGTACCTTCCGCCTCCGCCTCCGCCTCCCCCGCCATTCACCTACGACTCGCTCTCCTACAATCCCTTACACAGTCAGTTCCCCTCTCATACTGCATAATTAAACGACCCATCATTTTGGCGGCGTTCTTGGATGCTTGTCCACAGCGTTCCGACGAGCATTCTGCTCGCAGGTATGGGATTCGGCGAGGGTAGTGAAAAGGGCACTGGCGCGAGAGGATTCGAAAAGATCCTTTGTAAAGTCACCGTCCATTTCGTATTTGTTGAAACTCTGTAGAAAATTAGGATCATTTGCATGGACACCACTGTGTGCATGCACCGTTCTTCCAATTTCACCCTTGACTTTTACAGCAGTAGTCTCGCAAGGAATGGCCGAAAGGAACCTGTTGTAGGTGATGGCAGCCGAGCTGAATTTCATGCTGCTCTTCATGACCAAATCCGCTCTACTAGCGGCATCCACAAAAGTTGGGAGGTATTCTGATTTTACTAAAGACCAGCTTGAAGTTGCCGCTGTAGACACGGAAGGGTTAAGCTTTATGAATGAGAATGGGGCCTCTAACGCATCGATGGGTAGGACGCATTGAGTCTAATGGTGGCAGAGAGAAAACGCTGGATGCCTCGCATAGCGGAGACCGGAATTTTAGGACTGGACCTTCAACCGATACCACGCCAACGCGTTGTTCCATCCTGCTGCCATCGCATAAACTGTGCCTGAAATTCCAGTCTTCTCTGGACAGGCTCATAGCCTCGCTTCTCAGCTTCCCTGCTCACTTGTTCAATCTCATCCCGCTGGTCATCTTTCTACTCGATATCCTTGCATCGGTGGTTCATGTCCAAGGCGCTGGCGATAATCACATTCTGATATTAATAATTTCCTGCTGTGCGCCTCGCAATTTGTCGAGCTCGTTCTCTCGATTTGAGGGCTACTTTAAGTCTCCCGAAGCATGATATGCAGGATCTGCCCATTCCCGATGGCGGCGTCCATTGGTCCATTCTGATGAATATACTATTCGGCTTCCTCCGCCTCTTTCTAGACCTTTCCTCAGCGAGTTTACATGGGCAATATGGCATAGGACGTTAGTGATTGCGAGGGAGACGCTTGAGGATGCACGATGCTTTCGGGTTCTGTTGCATATCTCTTTGGCGTTCGCGGAAAGGGAAATTCCAATGCTCATCTTGAATGTAGAGGACGCCCATCTGGCAAAGGTCGTCCCCGAACAGGTATGAGCTACATGAATCTTCAAAGCTTTCGCTCATATACTTCTTCTACGAAATCCTCTTCTATTACAGGGGCCGACGAATCTCTACCGGGACCTTCGGGAGTATCAAGAGTGTATGCATCGCTCGTCGTCGACCAGGTCCCGAAGAGGAGTATTCCGCGCCGTGGCAATTTTTGAATGTCAAAACGTTGCCTGAGGCGGTCAAGGGGTCTCGAAATGCATGCTCATGCATCGGCTTGCTGAACGTTTGCTCAAAGCAAGATCTCCACCACCCTCAGCTGGAATTGTATCTCTTTTGGCCCGCGCCAGCAGTGGTGGCCAGCGACGTACGCCAATGGTATCGAAATTGGCTACAGCTCTCTAGGATTCTTAGAATAGAAGCAGGGTCTGACGAGAGATGATCGAATTGGACCTCGCGTTCCCGCTCCGACGATTACCAGCTCCTGCGGAAAAGCAACGTGAGCCAACGTCGAGATCAATTACTGCTTCTCCGTCGCTCTGATACTCATCAGCTCTGAAAGAGGTAATGTAAACTACTCAGTCCGGTGGTTTCTACTGCTCACGACTGTGGTTGCGACACAGAAGCAGCTGAAGGAACTAGTTGGTACGGTCATTTCTAGACTAATCGAAAACTGCAGACTCGCAGCAATCGCAACCGCCCAAGTATCAAGACTGTAGTTATTGAACACATTTCCCCTGGTGTCTTTTCTACTGCTAGCTATTCCCAACAATGAGCCCGAACAGTACCTAGGCCTGTGATCCCTTTGCCTCCTCGCCGCCGAGCTTGTTGACCCCGTATGGCATTTCGATTATTGTGCAATGTGTTTTCGCCGTGTTCCTGGGATTCTGACAACTCAACCACGACATGAAAAATATCATATGTATGGTTTTACGTGCCGTACTGTACTGTCAGCTCCGACCACGTTCTGCTGCTTCTGTTTGTTACTTCAGAACGGAAGGAAAAAAAGTGGACGACACGATCTTTGCTAATGCTCCGATTTGGTCAAATGCAATAGACTTATCGAAGTCACAGCAGCATTGACGCTCTGGCTACTGAGCACACAGAGGTGGTACGAACTATCCCTCTACCCGCTAACAACGGCTGAACATGCCTGAGAAAATGACCATACTGATCCTTTTTCAAGTGAGCCGGGCTGGTGATGGTGAGAGTAACGAAATCCCTTCAAGTTGGTACGACGTCTCTAGCGACCTCACAGCAGAGGTTTTGGAGGGACACTGGGTACTTGGGAGAATCCTCCGGTATCAAAGTGTGAAAGATGCATGGCCATTGCGGAACAAAGAATGGATCAGTCCTCGAGGTGGATGTATATGATTCTTGGGGGTTGAATTGGCTTTCTGAATTCGGCAGTACCCTGCAGAGAGGAATTGGCTCAAGATGCATGCACGGTGCTTTGAAGAACTTCTTACCAATCTGGTGCTGACATGTTCAGGTTGCTCAATGAAATACGTGTTGCAGTCGATGACTGTATCCCCATCGATTATGAACCTGGCGACGCAGGTCATTGAGCTACAAACACAAAGAATCTCTCTTTGAATGTCGTTGAGATGAGGGACATTGCATGGCCGGCTCCTGGGCTTGATCGCGTCGTCGTCCACTATTAGAGCATCTCCGATAGTGAGATTGCGGTATTGTAACTCTTGCTGGCATATGGTATGGTAACAACTACAGTTGTATTAGTGTATAGTAAACTTGGTAATCACTAACTAATCTGAATGTGAGTGAATGACCATCCGATATAACCCTTGCATATTGCTTGCAAATACGAGAAATTACAAGTAAACGCAACGATGTCTCGCGAAAGGGAACGATCTTCCAGCTCCTCCAACTTGCAGTCCCAACAAAAGTCTCCCGGTTTATCTGAGTCAAAAGAGATGATTGGTAGTCAAGCAGCTACCATTGGGATGTTCTAGCGTGCCAAACATGCTCGCATGGTTTCGAAAAAGCCGACGGGGCGGTCTGTATCGCTACTTCTCATCCGAGATCCTTGGTAAGCGGTGGAATTGTCAGATTTAAGGATGGGTGAGCAGAGGTCAATCTTGATGCACATCTTGTGGAGCTTTCATGATCTAAGTAGCTGGTGCAAGGTCTTCAGTAGGCTTGCAACTAAATTTAACAGGAAATTTGCTGATGCGGTATACGGGACAGGTACGACCTCAGACCCAAGCGCTGGTTCAATGAGCTCATTTGGAGGCGGATTTGACCAAGAGATATTACTGGGTATGGTGGATGTGGTTGTAGACTCGCGGGCATTGAGGCTTGAAGCTTGATGAGCCATTCTGTGGGGTATTCCTAGATTTGAATTCCGAGACACAAAAGCGCTGCATCTATTAGGTTGGAATAGGAGGCTGGCTTTGAACAGGATTCAAGATTGGGGGTTTTGGATGGGTAAGTGTGTCGACTCGAAAGATGATGATGGAGGAAAGAAAAGAGTCTGGCTATACGGCCCGGCTTCATTTAGCCTTCACCTGACACACCCAAAGGCATTCATTCAACGCTCTCTGTTACGTCCTGCTATTCAGGTCGGACATGCATCCATCGACCCATATACCTACATTCCAGACAGTCGTATGTTTATTTTCTCCTAGTTCATGTCCTCAATTAAACCCAAACAGCGATCTGCAAAGGCTCCGTAAACGACCCAACCACTTTCCCTCCTCCCAAAACAGACGGCTCATACCACTGGGCTTTCGAACGTCTCTTGTCAGCCGTGCTAGACCTATGACAGTCACCGCATTCGCTATGAGTGGAATGAATTATCCTATTCTCGATGGGATACTTGGTCTAGAGTTTGATTACTCATGGTCATATTGGGGTGCATTTGTGTTTCCTTCTTATCAGTCCTGTTTTGTTCCTGCTCCTACTTCCCTGTTCCTGCTTAGTAGAATTTCTCTTTCTCCTTCCGTTCCTCCTGCTTTGAAGTCCTTTGCCATTCCCTCCTCCTGCCTACCGCTTCGTCCTTCAGTCCTTCTACTCCATACTCATGCCCCTACTCCCTTCCGTTCTCCTGCACCAGAACCCTACTTCTTCTCATTTCCATCCTCTCACACCGTAGCCCTACTTTGTCTCCCTTCTGTCCTCCTGCATCATAGCCGTACTTCTTCTCCCTTCCGTCCTCCTGCATTACTTTGTCCTATTCCTATTCCCTATTTCCCCCTAGTTCGCACTCCTGGTTTCCAATCGTATCTTGTGTTCTGTACCAAGACTAACCTCCCTCCTTCTCCCTGTCCTGTCCTTTGCTCTCAGTTGTATTCCTCTGTTGTCGACTTTCTCCATGTACACAAATGGCCTATCCTCAAACCTGTCATGAAATGGACACTAAGGACAGCAACTGTTGCATCAGTTTAACATGAACGATATTGGTGCGTTGCGCTCTTCCTGTCCTTCATACCTGGCCTGACTACAATCCTTCTTCCTCACCGTCTCTCTAGGTCTCACTGAACGCGTTGCCAGAGTCTGGACCGCATGAGTACGAGGATCGAGTATTGAGTGCCGGATACCCATACCTCACCTTATGTAGAGCTCTAGATGGATGCGTCAGCTGGAAAATGGAATTATAATCATCGTTCTTTGTACTCTGTCTCCTATACAACCTTATTCTGTAACGTACGATGCTTTGGCCTAACGGGAGGTTGGCGACTTGTGAGGCATAGGATGCAATTTGGATTAAACATTACTGTAAATGACACTCCGCCGCTGCTCAAGTTCTTAGTATCAGGCTCTATCACTGATCGTCGCATACTCACAACAATCACAGAGTCTACGATAGTACAGACGCTGGTCCTGAATACGAACTGACATTGAATATTGAATACTGAATATTGAATGTTCACCACTGATATTTGAAGGTTATAATCAGGGAGTACTATTCTGTATTCATGTGTTTTCACGGAACACATGGATCAATGTAGATCCTATCACCCCTACATTTGCTACAAAGTGCAGAGACTTGGTACATATAAGAAACAAACTATAGAGAATTACATTACACCTGCCCATGTCGACGTCGCCAGATTCGACGTCCCTCGTTTAACGCACTTTCCTTCCAATCATCGGCCATGAAGATTTCTGTCTCTCTCATTATTTGCATCCTAGCATGGGCGGGCACTAGCACCAGCCTAGTTCTCTCTGCACGCCGACTATCCCTAGCTGCCTGTTCGACTTTGTTAGCTCCCTCCCAACACACCACCCTCCTCCTCAATGCACCTGCCTTCCAGGACCGATATAATTCCTCCAATACCTGGATCGCTGCATTTGAAGCCTTCGACTTTCTCACCTAACCTAATCTACAGTGAGTCCTAAAGGGCTCATCAATAACACTTTAAGTACTCTCAGCCTGGGTGATGTAGGAGGTAAACTTGATACAGCGGTGGATCGGCTGAAGTTACTTGCCGCAATGGAGTGTCTGGGGTACATTTGGATGTCCATGTTGTAGGATGTTCAGGGAATGGGGGTGGAAGTGTAAAACTACTACCTAGGACAGGAGTGAAAGATCTTGGAGTGGTGTCTGCGAATATTTCTATTGGGTCATGTACCACTGTTAGCAGTGGGTTGATAACTGCCCCTGTACCGAATTCCGCCACCAATGCATCGACAATGATATTCCCCTCTCCTCCATCTGGAGACAGTATCATTTCCAATATTGATGACACAATCAAAGTCTTGAATGTTCTGAACAACTTTATTGCTTATACAGAACATATTGTTTAATGAGCCTGTTCCAGTATCTGGGATGCCAGAGTTTCATGGTGTGCTTGCATAGTCCCTTAATCTTACCTCTTCTACTTCTTCAAAAGAGGGTAATACAATCCCACTGCAATTCATCTACCTCTCCGGCTCCCCAATCCAACTCTACCCCTTCCTAGCCTCCTTCCTCCAATTGGCATTCCCATCTCCTACTCAACTTGGCCCACTGCTCCTGCAGAATTTTTCAGTTACAGACCCTACATTGATCCTCAACTCTTTCGGCAATGGTGGATCTGGACAAGGTAAGATCAATTACAAAGTAGGCCAGATCAACAACATACATGGGATGTATCCTGATAAGAGTTTTTTTGACAATTGGGGATTCCACAGAGGGGGATCCAGAGATTGTGGAGGCGGAGCCTGATACATTGTACTGGTACGCCGTCGAGTTCCCAGGTACCAACAAGTTTGGTATTGTCGATTTTTTCCCCGACGAATCTGGAAGGGGTGCGCACGTAGCTGGGAAGGTGGCGGCGGCACTATTTGGATCAGCGGAGGAATTGTTGACCGGAGCTCCTGATTTAATAAAACTTCAACTTTTGGCTGCGAAAGTATGCTTACTGGATACAAGCGTTGTTGCAGAAACTGATCGGTATCGGATGATCCAGGCCTGTAAAACCTTTTTGGAGCAAGTATCCAGCTGTTCTCGAGCTGAGTCCGAGTGAACAACGTCAGCATCCGACACGAGTGGGTCCAAACAGATCCGCAGCTGACGATGAATTCTTGTCGATGAGTCGATGAGCTGATTGTGATACTGGTAGGGAGGAGACGGTGAGAATGAGGTACCGAAAACTGCGTCTGGTGCCTTCATAAGAACCCATATTTCAATCCCCGCTGGGAAGGCGAAGAGGCTCTGGCCGGAGAATGAAGAAAAATTGTTAGTGATAATCGATTCAATACGCGTTAGCTTCGGAGTACGAATTGTGGCGAGCAGCGCTATGACTAGCTTCTCAAGCATAATTTACGAGTGCATGGAATGGAATGGAATGCCGAGTTTCTGCTCTGACGATTTTGTGCCTGATCCAAGGCAGGCAATTTTGAATTGATCTAATTTTTGCAATTTATACAGTTTTAGTTAGTTTTCATTACATTGATGATCGATGATCCAGGATTTGTTCCAATTACTGTAAAGGGCACGAGTCCCGCCACGCGTTAGCGTTGGCCCACTATGTGTCAAGTTGTTGTCGGAGTTACCCGAACGTTGTGGAAGTGCTACCTGCCGTGCAGGTAGACGCTCATTATTTATACAATCATCACTTACCTTAAAAATTCTACATTCGTACTTACAATTATTAGTTTTGATTAATATACTCACTTTTCGTAGGGTTTGCGCGTACTTACTATATTCATCACTGCACATGATATTACATACTTCTTACCGGACCGACACTTTCACATTCTCACACTCTTTCCTTTTTCCTTCCTTTCGTTCCTTTCTACGTATTACCCCGTTCGGCACTCGACAAGTCCCCTTTAAGCTCATCCCATCCCTTTTCCAACCGACATTCGTGTCATTCTTCGGAGTCAACAGACAGGAGTACGATCATCGGACAGGTATGGGTAGGACGGAATGGTTGATGTGGAGGAATTGGCAATATGACGGAATGGTTCCTCGACAACGCGACAGAGTCTGGTGCTGGTTTCGGTGAACTCGACCTCTCTCGGAGCATGCCCGTATCGAGATGTTGAGTCTGGCAAACTCGATATCACCACACTGAGGGCGGCAGTGTGCGCGATACGGTTTACTTGTCACGCGTGTTTCCCGGACTGTGTTGGGTAAGTCGGAACTAGTATTAGGCTCATTTCTATTCCTTCAAGTTTTCGATTGACATATGTCGAACGGGTGTCCAGCTACGCAAGAGAACGCGTTGGAGCTGCGAACTCGTATTAAAGTAGAATTATTATTCAAATGAAGCATCTTTTTCCCCCCCTTAACTCTCAGCTTGTGTGTGTCCTCGTAAAACTGCGTGCCCAGTGGATCGTCGGAAGAGACGGTCATCGTGCTAAGTGTCCAATTTTCATTCCTACTAATTCTATTTTACATTTATAGATATCTATCTATACATTCCCCTCTACGCATACCCTATCTCACAGGACCCGACAGAGCAACCTCAGATCCACGCAAGGATCAATTTACCTTTCGTTAACGTCGTTTGTCGGTCAGGGTGGTGGATTGATTCCTGGTTGCGGCAGGCCATCTTTTGTTGAAATATTACAATTACACCCGCTAGAAGACCTCATGCTCTTGTCCTTTCTACTGTACGAGAAAATAGATGGTCAGCGAATGAACAGAGTATAACGAAATACTTTATTTGAACCTTGACCTCATCCAGGTGGGCAGCCCTAGTACTTATACCAAAAGTATCGTAGCCTCGCTGCTTTCCTTCAGCAATAAATCTTACCTTACCTTACCGCATCAGCGGTTCATCAATTCAAGTCGTAGCCGAGAAAATAACTAGAATGCAATTTCCATTCAGTACCATCTGTCTCATCGAAAAGACTTTTGAAGAGAGCAATGTAAATCTCCTATGCGAATTGGAGGAGATTATGGCTTGAATATGGACCGCGCGGCTGGGCGGTCAAAAGCAAAAGCACCAGAAGTAGAATGTTCCAGAATGACAGGGATGACCGATAAACGTTAAAGTTACGTTAAAAGGCGCGGCTCTCACGGGTTCAAGACTATGTACTGGCCTTCTTCCGCCGACTCGCTTCATTCCTTGGCGTACGTATATAACAATTTACTCAAAGGTCCAGCTGGTTCAGAGCAAGGACTTCGATGTGAGTATCGAAACACGAGATCCTTTCAAAGTATACAGCACACTAGCAATCAAATCAGATCCGCTCTCTCCGGAATTCGGCTGTTGCCTGCTACGCAATAATTTCGACTTCGTTGCCTTCCCATCTTTCAGTTTTTTTCACCTTGTCTTTGATTCTTTCTACTTGAAAACCAAAAAAGTATGCCTGGCGTCCAACCTGGAAGCAAGATTCTCGTTACTGGTTGCAATGGATTCATTGCAGCGTGGATTGTTCGGACGTTGTTAGAAAAAGGATATACCGTTCGCGGAACTGTTCGCTCTGAAGATAAAGGAATAAAATTGAAGGAGATTTTGAATGGGCTTGGAGAGGGACTTGGACAAGGGCTCGAATTCGTTGTGGTATCGGATATCGTCAAGGTATGTGTATTACCCTCGTTTAAGAGTGCTGGACTGTGATAGAAGCGGGAATGCCACTTTGCAGGAAGGTGCATTTGATGAAGCTGTGAAAGGTGTCGACGCTGTGGTTCATACCGCTTCACCTGTAATGCTCAGCGCTGAAGCGGATCCGCAAGGTGAGCTTGTTCGTCTTATTCTAGTGGTTCCCTTTTATCTAAAGGATATATACAAGAGATTATCCAGCCAGCTGTTCGAGGAACGCGAAGTATTCTGAATAGCACTCTCAAGCAAGGAAACGACAATGTTCGTCGACTCGTGTTTCTTTCTTCAACTGCGGCGGTCCTTGAAATTCACCCGGAACCGACGACATTTAGCGAGAAGGATTGGAACGATCAATCGGTACGGGAGGCGGAAGAACTAGGCAAGAAAGCACCACCAATGTCCAAATATCGCGCGAGCAAATCGCTGGCTGAACGAAGTATGGTTACGGTTTTTTTTTCTGTGGATGACGGGCCCAGGGATGCTGATCTATTGCATGATAATTTAATTCTCATTTACTAGCTGCTTGGAAATTCATCGATGATAACCGGGGTAAACTGAATTGGGATTTAGTAGTTTTTAATCCTCCGTTCGTGAGTATTTTCTTTTCCTGACCTGAACCCGAAAAAGATGACGTTTGACAGGTATTTGGTCCAGTCATACACGATGTTTCTAGTCCATCTGCGCTCAATGTTACCACCGCTATGCTGTACAATACCATTATCGGTAGAGGACCCCATGCAATGGACCTCACGACAAGTAACTGCTGGATCGACGTGAGAGATTTGGCCGAAGCGCATGGGTTGGCATTGGAGAAGGACCAGGAGGTAGCGAATGAAAGAATGCTTGTCACCGCTGGACCCTATGTGTGGCAGGAATGGGGTAAAATCCGCAGACCATTCATTGGTAAAAAACTCATTCACTTCTTTCCTTTAGTTGATCTCGCCAACATCCTCGCACCTACTCACTTTCCATCCCATTCGAATCTTGCAAAAGGCAATCCCATTGTGGATCGGAGCAAGGTTGCTTATCGGATTTTGTACGATACTTCCAAGGCGCATCGACTGCTGGGTATCAAGTATCGGAGTAAGGAGGAGTGTTTGAAGGATACGTTGGCGGATTATGAGGCTCGCGGATGGTGACACGCCGTTCGGTTCGCAAATCCGCAGGGACGGAGATATGGGGAAAGTAGGGAAGAGCCTTGCTTGCGAAATATTATATACGCTTTTTTTTCCAGTACTACTATAAGGATTGCGTTGAATTCCTCCTCTTCTGCCTTTGGAAGTTGTACGATATGATCCGTTGAAAGGGGTTTGAGGTTACCATCGGGCTTGTTCCATCTGGCCTTTGCACATATACAAGGATGACAACTCCCTCAAGCTATTTTTCCAGAAGAAGACTTGATTGATAAGTTTCTTAGTTTTCTTTTCTCCTGGGTGTTCTCTTAGCAGATGGTCATGATACACAGCCATTATATCGCTGCGCAGCATCCCATGATTTGGAACATATATCCTTCCCTTGCATTTTAACGACCCATCCTCAAACTTGAATGAGAATTCTCCTTCATTGCAAGTTCCTCTTGTGCATCCTTTGTATATTCATCTTGCGGAGCATCATGTACTTGTGCTATTAGTAATTCCTTGTTCATCATGATATTGCCATTTAACTGTTCCAGCCTTGGGATGAGTATTTTTCCCCTTCCAGAATTTTTGCCAAGTTTTGCTCCGCACCCTTTTTTGGATACATATCAGAATGATGAGTAAGAGCATCTGGTTTTGAACCTAACATCCCTGGTCAGTAATTGATGCAGAAATTGTATTCCAACAAGGACTCTGACCAATGTGCTTGGTGCGCTGAAGGCTGCTTTGTTGTAGTAAAATACTGGAGATTATTGTGGTCAGTGTATGCTTGAACTACAAAGTGAGAACTTTTGCAATATACTCTCCAGATTTTGAACATCAGCAAGATTTACCTTCAGCCCAGGCTGTCCAGAGACACCCCCCAAATCCTGGGCAGTTTTGAGGTGCTCTGAGAGCTCTGGTCATCTCTGAGAGCAGCTGGAAAGCTCTGAAAGCAAAGGAAGAGCTTTCAGAGTTCCCAAAGAGCCTCGAATTTGGGGGGTGTCTCTGGGCAGCCTGGGCTGAAAAGTAGTTTTGCTGATGAAGCATTCCATGATAGCTAGGAGCTCTTTCTTGTAAATATTGTAATTCATCTCTGCCTGCATCATTGTCTGCAAATGAAATGCAACAGGATGTAGCTCTCCTGTTGCTAGATTAAGTTGTGAAAGAATTCCCGCAATGGCCCAGTCTGACACATTCCATTCTAAAATAATTGGAAAGTCTGGATTGAAATGTGCAAGAACAGGAGCTTGCATGAAAGAGGTTCAAGGTTCAGGTTCAGGTTCACCTGAACCAAACCTGCAAGGGTTTGGAGGCCAAGGTATGTATCTAAAAGAGACAGATTGATTTTTTCCATATTTTCTATGGTCAGTGACTCATAAATAAGGGAAAAAAACTTCTTCAATTCATTCTCTAAGTCAACAAATTCAAATCATATGTGATATGTTATTACACTATTATTTATTACCAGTAATTGAGATAAAAAGCTGATCTCTTGGACAATGTAACAACCTGCCAGGTCCTTTTGGAGTGAATAAACACATGTGGGTAGCAAAGATTCAAGCTATGGAGCTTAAAAAATACTTATGTATTCAAACTGTTAAGGAACACCCATGCTGTTGGTTGTCTGGCCACTCTGCATATACTTACTCTGTCTGCATTACCTCAATCTGTAGCTTTGATTCCATTCACTCAAGTTACTTACATAGCTATATATTTGTTGTAGCTAGTATTATTCAATTGAGCTTGCTTGCTTTCCCCTCAAGGTTGCCATTTGTTTTCCAACAGATTATGAGACTCAGACTTACCACCTGCTGACTCTGATTTTTCTGTCTCATTGCTGCACTCTCATATGCCCGTCGCCACACTCATTGACAGTGTCCATTACCAGTCTCTTCACTGTTGCCAGCTCCAGTGGGTGCTCCATGTTTGCCGCATCTGTATACACCTGTTGCCATCTTGGGAGCCCCATTTGTTTGCCAAATTTTTGCACTCATCATTGCCATCATGCCAGATTGTAGTGATGAAAAGATTATTTTGAAGGATGATCAGTCAAAGGATTTGTAAGGAAATTGGTTGATTCAGAGGAAGGCGGAGCTGAGAAAAAAGGAGGTTTTAGGTTAGCTTTTGAAACATACAGCAGAGTCAGCTGGCCAGGATGTGGATCTGATTGGACAGCCAGTGGGGCTGGAGCTGATGACTGGGAAGAGTAGCTGAACTGAACCACAGCAACACTGACAATGGAGCACCACACACTTACTCCTCATGATGGTCAAATGTTTCACTACCATATCCTGGAAGCTCTTCATCAGGAAAAAGCCCTATAGCCCAGGCACTTATGGGTTACTCTCAGGCAGCTTGAGGCTTCTCAGGGGCTCTGGGCTCCACAGGCTACCCAGGCAGCCAGAAGCTACCCCCCCCTATCCTGTGGAGCCTGAGAGTCTCTGAGGATCCCTGAGGCTGCCCTGAAGATCCCTTGGTATCTTTGAGGTGTCCTGAGGCTTCAACATATGAATAGGAAATAATAAAATACACTTTCATCTGTTCTTCTACTTACCATACTCTATATATCCTACTCTTGTACTGCTTCTTATATACTGTAGTATTGTATTTTATTATTTACTTGTAATGGTACATTGTTGCCTATTACTTCAACTTTCCTAGTCAGCTATCACACTTTGAGTATAGTCTAATATACTAATGTAAGCTTTGTACTGACTTATCATACTCCAGAACAGTATATTTGTATAGTACAAAGCCTATACATATGTACATAATATATATACAATAGGTCATAATAATATTGTGCATGTTTTGACCATGGGAAATTTTTTTTTACTGTAGACAGTTCACAGTGAGCTCATCATGTGATTTGTAAAAAAAAAGTGAAAACCTCTGCATAATTCCAATCAAATAAATATTCTGGTTGTGTATTTACATAAGAATAATACATAACCTTATATTTACAATATAACTTTGTATAATTTGTAGCATTTAAAATATTTCTGCTTCTGGGATCCTCAGGGACCTCAGGCCACTTTCAAACATCTTCAGGCACCTAGGAATTGGCCCAAAACTTGGGAAGCCTACGCAACCTAAGTTACAAGTGCATGGAATGGAATGGAATGCCGAGTTTCTGCTGTGATGATTTTGTGCCTGATCCAAGACGGGCAATTTTTAAATGGATCTAAATTTTGCATTTTATATTATTTTGGTTAGTATACTTTACATTAATGGTCCGGGAAAGCTATGTACATGCTGAAAAGGGCACAAGTACTGCCACACATTAGCATTGGCCCACTATCACATCAAGTAACTTGGAGTGCCTGAGAGTGCCTCAGGGTGCCTAGGATTTGGCCAATTTCCTGGTGCCCTCAGGCTTCTTGTATTTGCCTGGGCTTAAGATACTTTTCCTGATGTTCTCTCACAGAAGGGTACTCTTCTTCTGAGCTTTCCTCAAAGCAACTTATGATGCAGCTCTGGCAGCCATGTAGTGTGGCATGCCATGCATGGGTGGTGGACTGAGGTAAATCTTGTTCCATACTGGGTAGACTGTGGTCATCTATCCCTTCCTGAGTTGGGTTCATGAGTAGCTCCAGACATCTTGATGATGGTTTGACACTGCTATTTTATTTGACCTGAGCCAGATTATAGTGTAAAGGTAGTTGTTAATATAAATGTAGTATGGACTAAGTGGTGGAAGGAAATAATAAGCCTCTTGGTCTTGCAGAGGAGCATTACAGTGTTCTGCCAATCAGTCTTCTGCAGTTGAGAGTCAATATGTGTGGAGTAGTATGCGAGTAGTTGAGCCCAGTATACCAATGGAATCAGTGAAAATATGAGCCCGAGACAACATTGTGTAGACATCGGCGAGGGCTTTCAGATGTTGTGCAAGCACTCAAATGTACATTGTTGCAAAAATAGAATCTTTTTCTCAGATACAGAAAACTAGAAATACAGAATAGACAAAGAAACCAAGACAGGAACAGAAACAAGGCACAGGTCAGATTGTAATGGTTCAGTCAATTACAGTGTAAAGTCCTAGTATTCCTATATGCAACCTTATATAGAGAAACTAAAACCCACAAAATTATCAAAGAAAGGTAATCTACTGTTAGGGTAATCTATTGCAGTGCGCATAGCAAGACAGAAGGATATAGGTAAGACGCGGATGATATCGGTTAATCGGGTCTTCCACGGGAATAGATTTGGATGGCCGACAGCTAGTTTGTGATGGGATGGCGAGATGCCACATGATGAGGATGCTCCGCTTGTACCACAGACAGCATATACTCAAAAAAATAGGGTATGGACATAACAGAAATAATGCAAATACTTATTACATTCTAGAGCATTAGTCGGTATTTGGAATTCCTTGAGTAATGGAACAGTGCTAAGTCACGAATCTGGCCCCTTGTGCTCAAATCCTACACTACGTTCTAGCTGAATCAACATTCAAATGATTTCATTACTTCCATGTCCTTTTGATACACTGTACTGTATGGGGCTCATTATGCATTTTATTGTGTTTGGTCAACTCAATTGGGGCAGAAAGATAAATTAATATTAGGGAGTGGAAAGAGAGCAGTGGAAAGAGAAAGAATACAGGCAAATGTGCTCGTAAATGTGGCACGATGCGCAGATAAGATATTGTAATGATAGGGTGTAAGGTCCGTCCACCCGTGCCGCTCAACCGGTCAGCACTGTCATATATATAACATATCCACATGAACGGCGACTAAACCCCATTCTGTTGCCTCTGCACATTTCGCCATGAGCATGAGCGAAAATTCTTACAAGGAAAATGGGTAAGTCAGTTATTATTCGAGCTTAGAAGTTCATGGTGACACGATCGAATCGTTCCGTAGAGTTACCATAGAGGAAAAATACCATCTAGAACGCGAAAAACGGTTTCACAATGGTGGTCTTAGTCAATATATGACTATCGAGGAGGCACCCTCAAAATTCCACAGCTTCCAGGAGGATCCATGGCTGGATCCTCAGAGAGTATCAGACTCATTCCGTTCCATCATTGTTTCGCATCAAGCAGGAAAATCGCAGACGAAAAGCTTGTCGGACTCCGGTGTCCAAAAGACCAAAGTCTTAATCCAAGGGTGTGGCTTTGGTGGGCTTCTTGCGGGTATACATCTTATTGAAACAAACAGGTTCAAGCCCAAAGATGTTGTTTTTGTGGATAATGCATGTGGTTGGGGTGGTACCTGGTATTGGAATAGATTTCCGGGGGTAATGTGCGATGTCGAGTCCTATATCTACTTGCCGTTGCTGGAGGAAATGGAATACATCCCGAAGCACAAGTATTCATATGGGGAGGAGATCAGAGAATATACTGAGATGATGGCAAAGAGATGGGGTTTGTACGATAGGGCAGTGTGGAGAACATCATTGGGAGGCTTGAAATGGAACGATGAAAGCAGGGAGTGGGTAGCAGAATTGTCTACGAGAGTGAGAGATGGAGAGGATAATAGAGAAATCAAATCAAATCTGCGTGCACAGTTTGTGTATGCTGGAACCGGATCTTTCAATGTTCCCCACCTTCCTCGTATTCCTAATATCGAAGACTACTCCGGCCAAGCTTTCCACACTGCTCGTTGGAATTTCTCGATCACCGGAGGGTCCCAATCCAACCCTTCGCTTCACAACCTGAAAACCAAGTCGGTAGGCATTATAGGCACAGGAGCTACGGCTGTCCAAGCTGTTCCTGAACTTGCCAAGTGGTCCGGCCATCTCTACGTATTCCAACGGACCCCTTCCCAAGTCGACATTCGAGGACAGCACATAACCGATGCGGGATGGTTTAAAAGTAATGTAGCGACCACGAGAGGCTGGCAGCGCTTGCGTACAGAAAACTTCTGTGCATTCATGATGAACAAACATCCACAGCCCGTGGTAAACCTTGTCCACGACGCGTGGACCAATATGGCCTCATATCGTGCGCGTTCCGGTGGATACGACGAAGTAACGCTGGCAAAGGTGGGCGAGTACTTGGAGAAGCTTCATGCGGAAGATTTACCTCGGTCTGATCGTATTCGAGCCCGGGTGAGCGAAATTGTAAAGGACCGTCAGACGGCGGAGAGTCTCAAGGCATGGTACCCAGGATGGTGCAAGAGGCCAGCCTTTCATGATGACTACCTTCCCACGTTCAACTTGCCAAATGTCACTCTCGTTGATACTGATGGGAGGGGAATCGAGGGTATGACATCTCGAGGGCCAACTGTTGCTGGTACTGAATATCCGGTTGATGTACTTATCTTTTCCACCGGATTTGTCAGTCCTACAGTTGGCTCAGTAGCTTCACGAGCTGGAATCAGTGTTATAGGGCGAGGTGGAAAACATTACGACAAGAAGATCGAGGAGCGGGGAGTTACAACGTTGCACGGAGTTGTGAGTAGGGATTTTCCAAATCTTTTCTTCCCTGGGCCATACCAGGCAGGCTTTAGTGCAAACCAAACGTTTCTGCTGAATCAAATGGCGCGACACGCTGCGTACATGATAGGAGAGGCAATAAAGAGGGCAGAGAAGGAAGGAGGTCATGTGGATTGTGTGACAGTAGAACCATATGAAGAGGCGGAGGAAGAATGGTCTATGAAAGTTGCTGGAACTGCATTCAAGATGGCCCCTTTAATAGGATGTACACCATCTTACATAACAGCGGAGGGAGAGATTGAGAAGCCAATTCCCGGAATTGATCCTGTTAAGGGCGCAAGGAGATCAGTATGGGGGAAGGGGGTGATCGATTTCGTGGAGTTCCTAGAGCATTGGAGGACCGAAGGAGATATGAAGGGTTTGGAAGTATCGTATTAAATAGATCTCAGCTCGTAACCAATGAGTAAACTTCTCAAGTTACACATAATATTGGATTAGATGCTCACCAGACTCCGCGCCTTCTCCACTCGTAGTGTCTCAAAATCTAAGAATGGTCTTGTATCTTTTCGCTTGCAGCAATCATAAAGGCAGCTCAACGAAGGTGAACGACAAAAATTTCAAGCCAGCTCTAGGCGAATGATCAAAAGATCAGTCAGCGAGAACTCTGTACAATGCATGGGCACTATAACAGTATTTACTAGTAATGATAATCATTAAAATGATGACGTCTGAGCAATTCGGTTTGACAGGTATTTGGTCCGGTCACACACGATGTTTCTGGTCCATCTGATCTCAATGTTACTGCCGCTATGGTGTACGATACCGTCATTGGTAGAGGACCCCTTGCAATGGACCTGACGGTAAGTGACTGCTGGATCGACGTGAGAGATTTGGCCGAGGCGCATGTGCTGGCTTTGGAGAAGGACAAGGAAGTAGCGTGAAAGGATGATTGTCACCGCTGGACCTTATATGTGGCAGGAATGGGGTGAAATCCGCATAGCATTCAATCGTAAAATATTCAGACTTACTTCTCTTTCAGTTGATCTCGCCAACACCCTCGCACGCACGCACCTTCCATCTCATTCAAATCTCCCAAAAGGCATCCCTATTGTGGATCGCAGCAAAGCCGCTTATCGGATCTCGTACGATACTTCCAAGGCTCATCGACTACTGCGTATCAAGTATCGGAGTAAGGAGGAGTGTTTGAAGGACACGTTGGCGGATTATGAGGCGCGCGGGTGGTGATACGCGGTTCGGTTCGTAATCTGGCAGGGATGGAGGAGTCGGAAAAGTAGGGAAGAACTTGGCATGCGAAATATTATACACGCTTTTTTGCTGTCAACAATTCAAGGACCTCGGCGATCCCGATGGACCTTTTTAAGAAGGTCAAAGCTGTTTATATCATGCATCCTGTATAACAGGCCGGTACCAACGTTTACCTATCAGTCGTGCAGAAAAAGCTGCCTGAACCTGATGCAAAATATGGCCCCAACATTGACCATGGGACCAGAATCGCCGTTATCGAGGGGAGTTGGAGATATCGTCGATTGCGACGACGGGCAATACTGCCGACACGGCCTTGCCCTGGAGGACATAGGACAGCAGGGCGTTGACGGTAATGGGACGTTTAGTTTTTCCATAAACCTCGTAAGCCCGGGACAAATCGAGTGAGGTCAATGCTCGGTACGGAACCATCAACATTGGCGTGCCTTTGCAGTCTTTGGCACCATGCTGGGCAAAGAAAGGTTGACAATGGAAACATCCTTTGAGTCAGGGATCAGAGAAATGCTGATCCTGACTCTTGACCCTTGTTGACCCTTGAGCTTGGTCGGGTCGGGTCGACCCATGCTGGGTTGGGTCGCGGGTCAGTGACCCTACCATGCACAACCCTAACATCAGTTTAGAGAGCACGTTCAGAGCCTGAGAGCTTTGGCATGTGGTAGGTAGAGGAGTCGGCACAATGCGAGGATGAAGAGACGTAAGAGGAGGTGGGGTGAGAGAAAACAATGGCTTCCTTAGAGGGTACAGAAGAGAGGCGGCTGCCAGCACGAGACAATCCATAGGACACGGCTCGCCTCAAATTCAAGCCTGCTGCCTTAGTCAAGTTGGAAGTCTGACGCTTTTGCAAATGTGTTCAAGGTTTTTCTTCTTGTAGATTCATAGTAGATATCACGCTTACGCCATCCAAAACAAGAATCACTTGATCGCTATGGGCGATAGCAGTGTTTTACAGGCAGTGAGTCTGGCAAAAACTGGATAAGACTGTGTCTCTCTGAGCTGCTGCTATGTACCAACAACCACGCTTCGTTCTAAGGTCTCTCGAATTGAGTACTTACACACTACAGTAAGTTTACGAAAACTCGTTATCAGGATCCGCGGCTAGACCAGTTGCATTGTCCGTGCACGGGGCTGCAAGCAGAGACAAGGAACATTAGTCGGAAGCTCCTCAAACAGGATTCAGAATGTAAGTATTAAACGAACCATCTAACCCAGTGATACTGGTGACATTTTGGCAAAAATACTGCGGCATCGAGTTATTTGCTGTAGAGATATTGAAGTTATCGAATGTGATGTCGGTGCAGTTGACAGCTGGACTGCACAAGAGATCGACGACTGCAGAGAGGAGAAGGAGGAGGATTAAGAATCTTGTAAGTAGGTGTCGGGACTAACGTGTATCTCCAGTCACATTTCCACGCCAATTTTTGAAATGTAGTCCCCTGAACGTTAACGTTGATGGTGTTTGAGAGCTTCAAGACGTGAATATGCAACAAGAACAGGGGGTGATCAAGAACGCTGTTGAAATTACCTATTTCCGCCGTTGATCTGGTAAAGTTGGACTGGAAATTCGACTTGATCAACATGGACATTTCGTACAGTGACATTTTGGACTAGACCGCTGGAAATTCATTTAGTTTATTTCTCGGTCGCTCGAATGGCTGTTTAATAGCAGGAGGAGCTTACGTTCCTCCTCCTCCATTCACTGGAGGCGTACCAACTATTTCGCCGGTGAATGTTTTGAAGTACACCTATGATTATCATAATAATAATCAGGATTCTAGGAAGCTTGGCTGCATTACAAGTATACCTTACCCCGGTAATCATATTAGGTTGCACACTGGATGGAAGACGGACCATCTATAATTGCATCGTTGATGAAAAAAGTACAACAAACAGTGTGATCTTCAACTTACGGTGAGGTCTTCCATGAACACATTTTCGACGTTGTCGCTCTATTAGAGTCAAGTTAAGTCATGCGATACCATAAGTAGTTACGCATTCACCAGATTGAAATACTGCCCCAATGAGCCAAATGTGATTCCATTGCCACCGCGGCAGGTAACATTTTTTATAAACAGGTTCGACGAGTTCTGTCAATTCGAATAATGAGCTCAGGATAGGATACCAAAGTCATCGAAAACTCACGCCTTTGATTCTGTAGGCGTATTGACACTGCAGTGAGTAATAGCCGTTAAGACTCAATATAGGTAAGGAATTTACGCCTAATACAAAGTCAGTTGAGAAGTAAGAACGGGGTTTGAAAAATTACGGAGGCTCACAAGGCAATCATCGCCATTAGTTATATCCCAATTCAGCAACTTGATATTATCACTTCGATATGTATCAATTCCATCTGTGTTTGGTACAATACTGGAGGAATGCCTCTGGTAAGAGTTGTCATGGAACCAAACCCAAGTCAAAACTCACTTCATCCCCGCAAACTCAGCATTGGTATTTGTTGCATTGCATTTCATCCCATCATACACAATGTCTTTTGATTCGGCGACGGTGTTGCACCAGAATGGCTGAGATTCAATAAGAAAATTCTTCACGACACCGCGAGTTGCGTTGAACACCGTCAGCGCAATGGGCCTTCCATCGCCACCAGCTCTTGTATGATTTGTGAAGTAATTCCACCAGACTTGACCATTGCCTTGGATTCCTCCGGTGTTGTGGGCATTGATTTCAAAGTCATTCCCAGTCACAACAAACCAAGAGCTTTGGCTCTGTATCGGTCTCAGTTGAGCATTCAATTTTATGCATAGGCAGTTGAACAAAGAGGTAGCAAGGCTCACCTGAATGAATACTACCTGATATGTATTGGATTTATTCAACCAAAACTCGACATCCGGAACAAACTACGGAGGTCAAAATGACTTCAGCTTCTGCCATTTGTCTAAAATATATCAACTCACGTTTAAAAAGCCAAATAAATCAACTTTTGCGCAACGAAGCTCCCAGTTCATTTTTCTAATATCACCGTCAATTCTATAGGAGAAAAGTTATCGATGAAGCCACCTAGTGATGTTAAAGTTTCCCTCCGTAAAGGTAATCTTTCCGCCGATTCCACATTGAGAGATGGCGGTCAGAATCTAGAACCCCGTATATGCGAGAAGTTGGAATCCGCATTGAGATTGGAAAATGGACTGACCTGGTCGGTATCATCTAGGCCCCTTCCAAGTGGCGTTACAATACACTCTTTCTCGGAGCGTATTTCCATACCATTTATAGTCGCTTGATGCAAGAACATACACAGAAGGATGAATATAGGTCTGAGGATAATACTCATCATGATGAGTTGCGGGAGGTTAGCACCCAGCGATCAGCGTCTTATATGTACCAATAGTACTATGCAGATTCCCGCGTTGGCGTCGGCCAAACTGGAACAGAATCAATTACTTCTCCCGCTTCCTGGCCATTGGTGTCTTCTTGGCAGCAAACAGAGGAGTTCAATCAATCACACCCAGATGCATAGTCTCCATAGGCGTAAGGTCTTCTACCTACTGAAGGTCATCAAAATGTAATCGTCATGCAAATGAATTCATGGTAAGTGATGATGCAAACTCCGGACGTAGTATAGTATTCTTGGAAGTGGATGGCATCGAAACCGCTACTTTCCCGTGTTACCGCTTACTATTTACTTCTACAACAAAGCTGGAGATTATTTCAATCAATCACACTTATTTTGACCGAAGTTTCCATGGCATGAAATGTTCCCACTGAGCCGCTTGAATTTCTCACCCTGCTTGGAGCTAAATTGTTCAAAAGACGGGATCACGTTGCGGAGCTGTTACTGAATGTCATGAAATGTTCCCACTGAGCCGCTTGAATTTCTCACTCCACCGGAGCTAAACCGTTCGAAAGACGGGATGATGTTACAAAGCTGTTACTAAGTACTGTAATATGAACCAGAAGTCAGGAGCATAAAAAGGAGTGGCGGAAGAGTAAAATATACAGTACAAACTGACAATTTTACTCATCAGCCTTGGGAGTTCGAGCACTTGATGAACATTGGAAAGATGTTGACCAATGAACAGGAGCAGCTAGCGGCCTATGGACGGTCTTTTCTCCTCCAACTTGAGGAATGTCTTGTCATAGTTACCAGCTACGGTGTGTCATTTTTTACGTGTGGCCTGTAGTGAGCTTAAATGCTTATTTGATGCCTATAATATTACTCTTAAGGCGCATTTGTGCTGGGATTATGCATTGCCGTTTGTCTCATGCTGTATGTGCACCATGACATGACGATAGTGACGGTACTTTGATATATCTACTATCTTAACCTCAGGCATAGCAAGACTACCGGAAGGAAGAAGAAATTCGTCGCCTCATGCATTGCCATTATTTTTATTAGCTTCTCCTGGACAACAATCTTCTACGGGGGATCCATTCTAGAACAAGAAAAATATACATTTATAATTGAATCAAGCTCGAACCTTGCTGCGCAAGAGGACATTGCATTCCAACATGGCCTGATATGGCAAGACATATCTTTTTTCCCGCACATTATTAATGTCTGCTGTTCCGACTGTGATTTTGATTTCTGCTCATCATGATATTTGGCAGGTTCTTCTCAGTGATTTTATAGTGTGCTGGAGAGCCTGGAGTTTATTTCCGAACAACAAGGGTGTAGCATGGGTTATAAGCATCCTTATGGCAATTAATATTGGTGGGTTGCCTTTGGTTCAGCTAAATTGAGCTCAGAGTGCATTGACCATGTAGCTATCCATGTTGCAAATGTAATTTGGAATCTTCTCAACACCCAGACACTTAGCAAGGGGAATACAAATATTCTTGATTGGCTTTCACCGGCGCTGTCTTTGCTTGTGAATGCAGTCACAACATCATTGATTGCATGGAAAGCTTGGTTTGTACAGTGTTACTGTACTGAATATTCTTTGTCTATATGATTGACTTTTCTAGTAATCATTACTACATGTTGGCGGGTACCACAATCAAGACTCAGACCCGCTCAGTTAGTCTCCTGCTCATGATTATTGAATCAGGAGCGCTGTACTGTGCAATACAGCTGGCAGATGTTGTAGCTGAAGTATTAAATGCAACAGTTGGTGGACCAAGTCATACCAGAATTTTGCAGGCATATGGCATAGTCGGTGCTGTTTTTGCAAGTGCATCAGTAGGACATTTTGTTCTTAACCTTTAAAGCTTGATATTGATTCATGTTTGGCAGGGGCTTTATCCTGTGGTTGTCTTCATCCTTATTAATTATTCTTTTTCTTCTTGTTATTAGGATGCTATTGGGGATTGCAAGCTAAGAACAACGATGTTATACAATTAGTATTGCTATAATAAGTTACAATATACTAGCTTTTCCAAGTCCTCTTGATTATTACTCACTTGCTCCGGCAGGTCATTGCCACCTGTCAACTGTTTCGGCTCTGAACCAAGGTCCACAGCTTCTATTAAAAGAAGTAAAGGATAAAGAACTCCTGCTCAGGGAATTGAACCCAAGAGCTGGAACTAGGTAAATAGTAATAATTAGCAATGTGCGAACCCATTAAGCCAACAAGCCATATCATAGATGTAACTTGATTTAACATATATGCTTTACTGTATAACCTGGGGGCTCTGCCCCTGAACCCCCAGATGATATCCTTACCCCTTAAACCCTAAACCAACCCTAACCCCTAACTTACCTAACTCCTAACTGGCACGCTGCACACATGCAGAAACCCCTCACCCTTTCCATCACTGATGGAAAAATGATCTGAAGCCCAGGCTGCTCACCCCCCAAATCCTACAAAGCCTCAAGATCCCTGAGGTGACCTGAGGTGACCTGGGCTCCCTGGGACCTCTGAGGCCAGTTGAAATGGCTTTGAGATGGTTTCAGGATGCTCAGAGAGCCCAAGGCTGCCTAGGATTTAGGGGGTGTTTCCTGGCTAGCCTGGGTAACCTGGGCTTTAGGGCTTTTTCCTGATTGGCACAAAGGTTTGGCAATGTGTCAACCTGCTTCATTATGTTAGGTTAGCTTTGCCAACCCTAACCAGAGCAGGCTGTCACATCACAAAATCTGAGCTAAGTTCCAATGCTATTGCTATGGTGTGTCATCTATTAGTATATCAAGTAAATAATTATTCCTTGCACTTAATATAACAATCAAATTGTAAACAATTGATTACTTGCTATAGCAAGTGAGATTTTATAAATACATAACCTGTATCTCATGTATACAACTTGTAGTAGACAACTCAGAAATGGCCTCAACCTATACTATACACCTTTGCCTCACTCTATGCACTATATAGAAAACTCGGAGTTGAGCCTGCCCTTAATTAGTAAACAGTATAATGAACAGTGGTATACAGTCTATACTACAATGTTCAACATATAAAACTTACACTTGAACCTGCCCTTAACTAACCAAATTTGAACTTTTATACTAATGATCAATCTGATTCCGGTTTTCTGTTCAAAGTGCTTGACCACACCATGGCCCTTTTTCAGGCCACTATCATAGCTTGTCAGTACTCTGTTACCATCTCTCGTGCACTAGCCTATGGGAAGTATCTCTCAGCCTGGGTCAAAGATCTTCAGATTCTTTTCCCTCACACTTGCAAGTCTTAGTTAACTTGTCGCGGGATTGAATGTTTTGATGTGCGCTCACATATGCGACCACTCCCTTCACGCGCTAGCAGCCCTTCATTTATTCTAATGCTTCTTCTTTTAATGGTAGTTCTAGTCATATTAAAACAACAATGGAGCATTCTATCTTCAGCCACTACTTCTACGACTCTGAATATCTGATATTCATCTCAAATCTTAAGATTTCCAATGCACAAAATTACATACCAGCTGATAGGAGAATGAAAATATATCCTCTCAACATCCATCTATGTTTGTTTAATAATATGCTCTTCCTACAACCTTGCTTCACAGTTGAGTGTACTTGTCCAGTTTCAGATACTATGTAGTTCCAAGTAAACAATATACTTCCACATTTGCGTCTACCCAAATGAAAGTATACCTAAAATTTCTCACTTAAGTCGGCATTTCTGCCGAGCACTATTTTTTAATCTTTCCGTGTGCAAACTCATGACAACATAACTTCTGACACCCTTGATCCTTCCCCCCAAGTTGCATGACCCGACTCTAATCAACCCGAGGCCGTAATGTAGAATGTGCGGGCATATTGTGCATCCGATAAGTAATGCATCAGCATTTATTGCAAGTGAATTTAAACAGAGTAGAGTTTTTGGGTAAAATGATTATGGTATGCGCGCCATGTATATACTGTTGTACCGACCTCCTTCGCAACGGTACAAGAATGCACCGTCTGGTCCGGAGCGACACTGCCAGAGGAAGACCGACTGTGTCTGGGGTTGTTTCTTTTCTTCTGCAGTATTCATCCTTTCGTCGTTTTATGCTGTAATCCTCTGCGTCCAAAAATTGATATTACCATCTCTCAAGCAATTCAAATATGAGTACAGTCTCTTGACTGAATACGGAAGAGAAAACTGCCCTCGATGTTACTGCCGTGATGGTGTACGATACCGCCATTGGAAGAGGACCTCATGTATAGGACAGGTAACTGCTGGATTGACGTGAGAGATCTGGTTGACGGGCATGCAGTGGAGAAGGATTGGGAAGAAAGTTAATGCTATTTATATCATACGTCCTGCCCGACGGAGTATTTAGGCGAGTACCAACGCATACCTGAAGGTCGTGCAGGAGACACTGCCTGAGCCTTAAGGGCGAATTCGACTTGGAAATTATCCGAACAGCTGCAGCACGCATGCCATTTTTACTGTTAGCCGACGGATATGGATTCCATAGAAAACCAAACGGTGTATATGCTGAGTAAACATTTATGTTCTTTCCTGCAAAGGGTAAGCTAACCGACTGTTCACCTTTGAATTTGCCGATTCCGGTCCTTGGTGGTCATACCATGGTTGTGCCATGGTTTGGGATTAAGTAAATCGAAAACGAATAACAAACCCTCGCAAGCGATACAATATACTCAAAGAACCTGGTCAGGCGTCATGAACACAGAAGTTAAGACTCCAGTAATCTGGGTAGAATGGTCCCGGTAGATCTTCTTTTTTCGGCAGGTGAAAACAGTTTATATTGTTGACAGTATTCCGTAGGTTCTGAAGTAAAAACCCATACCCATGACCGGCCTCGAAAGAATCGAATTAACCTTTATTGGCAGAACTTCCACAGGTTATAACGAGGCACATGGACCACTCAGGAGAGTATACTTAGGTGCTGAGTAATCGCTCACCATATACTCTCTGGTTTTCTCCGGTTGACAGCGGATCGTGTCCCCGGCAGCCCGTTGCGAACAGAGCGCAGGGGACGAGATAGTACCGCACGGAAATGAATCCATGGGCTCAGTACCTGAGCGAATCCTTTTCTTTCCCTTTTGCTTACATAGATGGAACTTTACGCTTCCTCGGCTCTAGGGAGATAAATAGGCTTGAAGAACAGAGGAGTCATTTGTCTCGTCTCGAAACCCTCTTCTGAAGCGTTACCGTGTTGTAAAGTAAAACTACAAGATCGTGCTTCATGCCCGTAACCTGGTCCAAACCCTCCCCCTTCTCCATTAGTATTCCCGAGGCCCGTATCCAAGCAGTCGACGCTGCTGTCAGAGCGTTCGACTTTGCTGACTTTGATGCCAACATTTTGGCTACTCACATCAGCGAAAACGACTTTTCGCTCGGGCTTCCGCCTGCAATCGCCAAACGGTTGGTGAAGAGACTCAGGACTGGATATGATTGGCGAGAATATGAAAAGGTGATGAACGATCTTGGGACGCATTATATCGTGAAAGTCGATGGGATACCTGGAGAGCCGGAACCTTTGAGTGTCCATGTTATCGAACGCAGAAGTAAGCGTGACGGTGCGATACCGATTGTGTTGAATCATGGTTGGCCTGGTTCATTTTTTGAGTGAGTACTCTCGTCCTACATTCTCCACACTCTACTAAAGGTTATTGGCAAAGGTTCTACAAGCTCGCACCACTACTTACTGATCCCTCAAATCCTAATGATCAGGTTGAACGCGGGATACTATCTAGCTTTAATTGTTCTCGCTTACCAATCCATCTAGGCCTTTCACTGCATCATACCTTCTATGCCAGGATATGCTTTCTCTTCTCCTCCCAAAGCTCGTGGATGGACTGGATATAAGGTCGCCGCAGCAGTGGACGCCGTCGTACAAGCCCTTGGGTATGAAAAATATCTTGCTCAGGTATAGAAAGCCAATTTTTCCGGCGTTTTTATATTCATTACTGAGACGCGTACTTGCAGGGCGGTGATCTAGGCTGGGCAACATCCAGCCGTCTAGCATCGGAGTATCCTGAGCGATGTAAAGGAATTCGTAGGTATTGTCACCTAAGTACAGAGAACTAAATTTGACATTGCGTCTTTTGTCCGTATCAGATTTGAATTTTATTCCTCCTCACTATACTCCAACGGAACTGCAGAAGGCTACCATGTCGGCGGATGATATTCGTGGTTTGGAGGCAGATGCAGACTTTGAGAGAAGTGGCGGGGCGTATTTCAGGATGAATAAGACGGTTCCATACGTATGAGCTGATCTCTTCTGGGAACCTTCGCGGTACTAATGGTACGAGTAGACCGTCGGGTTAATCTTAGCGTCTTCGCCTCTTGCAGCTCTCTTCTATATTGGTGAAAAACTTTACCGATGGCCCGCGCCCGATTCTCTACTATCAATCGACGAAGTCCTCACATCCGCCTTGCTGTACATCTACACCGGCTCTTTGACATCTTCCCTGTGGCTCTACGTAGCCCCGACTCATTCTGATCATTTGCATAAAAAGATTCAAGTTCCATCCGCGTTTAGTGGTGGACGGGTGGATCTGTTTTGGGCACCGAAGTCGCAAGTGGAAGAACAACATGAAAAGCTGGTGTGGTGGAGAATTTTAGGGGAGGGAGGACATTTCTTGGCGCTGGAGAAGCCGGAGGTGTTAGCAAGGGAGGTGAGGGAGTTTGCAAGAGTCTCTGAGGTCCAGAGGAGTTTGTAATATAAGATTTTACCAGGGTCTATGGTGAATGTATTTCATGTACCTACTTTTACTGGCAGAAAAAGAACTTCTATAAGACGAACCTAAAGCTTGATTTTCTTTCTCTTCGCGCTCTTCACGTAGTGAATTGGTGCTTACGCAAACTTAGCATTCTCGTTGTAGAACCTTACATCTCTCGCCTGATTCTTCTACATGGACGGACCCACTACCCAGTACTCCGACGACTTGAGAGAGGAGGATACAGAATAATTACGCGTCCTGAATGGATGACTGAGTAGCTGGATAGATGAATAAGTCGGTGGGTGTGTAATCACTGTAGACGAAGGCAAGAAAGCTGTAACGCTACTGACGCCAAACTTGCCGCCCGAGTCCCGTCCGAACAGTATCTGTCCGATGGTTGCAACCAGACCGGAAACGACAGTCTCAGGAAGAGGGCTGAACTGGGCGAAAGAATCAATGAAACGGTACCGCCGTCGTTTCCGCTTTGACTCATCTTTTTACGTTTACCCCTCAACAGACGACATCTCATCCTTCTCGATTATGTTTCGTTGGCAATTTAGGTGTTAGAGAGGGTGTGAGTTGAATACAACGCAGAAAAAAAACAAATTATAATTGTATGTTCACTGTATTGCAACATTTTTTTTTTCGTCGATCGTTACTGCGGCAATCATCTGCACGTAATGGAACACGCTCCATACTGACAGCCGCACACTGCGCGACCATCGTTGGTCTTGTACCAGTGCCGAAGGCGGTGGTTGAGGAATTACGGGAACTCTGAGACAGGAATGTGCAGGGGAAAGCATGGATTATCATAGGTTTTGAACATGAGGCAGTGGATACAACTTCAGAGCCGTCAGTGTCCGGTATTTAAAATCGGGTGCACGCAATAATCAAGATGAGGGCCTGAGACCTCCAATGAGGTGAGCCGATCAGGGAAAATGACTAGCGACGGCATCATGATGGAGCTTATTGCTTTGCGGTATAAATGTAAAAGTCATAACCAACCACAGTACTTGACTCTATACATGACGCCGGAAGAACAACAGACCATTGCCCTCTATGCCTCCCTTATGCACCACAACATTATTCCCATGGTAATTGGAGTAACTGGCTTTGGTATGTATAATTTAATAATCTGCCATTCCGCGATAGCACAGCTGATACTGAACACCTTTTAGGTGGATCTGTTCTGTGACTACTCATTGCTACACACATCCTGATGTAAGCTGTGTACGCAGTGATCTGGCATTTTGAAACTCATATGGCTGCTGGAATGTGGCTCAAAAGGGACAAACCCTGGACCCGTTCACAAATTGCACTCCGGACATGCCCGATCACAGCATTTCTTACTTTGACTTGGACTACTTTTATTAACGTAGCGTTTCCACTGATTCAACTCCAGATTGTTTTTGTTGAAGTTCAATCAAATGTATGGGGGGCGCTTAAAAATCAAGTAAGAAATCACTCAAAGAAAGTTTTCCCCTGGGATATATGGGAACTTGGAATTTTGCAATTTCAGTGAGCTTACAAGTTACTGCAATCAACCCTTTTTCAGTTATCTAATCCCGCTATCCAGATATTATTGAGCGACTTCATGGTAGTTTGGAGGGCTTGGGTGTTATTCCAGCAGGAAAGGATTGGGAAGACAGCACTTGTGCTACTTATGATTGTAAATATTGGTGTGCAATGAGCAAACCTCAGGATGATAACTCTATTCAGTCCCTTGCATACAGCTATCAATATTGCAAAATGCGTTGTCAATAATATTGAAATCAATGGGATACAATCTGGCTTTGCAACAAGTTTGAATTTGTTATCACTTATGGTTTCCCTGGTGGTGAACATATTTTCCACTGGTTTGATTGCATGGAAGGCATGGTAAGTGGGTTAAAATTCTATATGCAGTTTTGCAACCTTCACAATTTACACTGCTCTGCAGGAATCACTATCGCATGATGAGGGCAGCTGCAGTGTACCGAAGAACTGGGGTTCAGAACATCTTCCTATTGATTAAGTCCGGGGCTACATTCTGTGCAGCACAGGCCATTTACATTATCTTCTTTCGGGCCAATGCGCATGTATATACAAGCAGTCATGGTCTTTACCTTCCCTTGGATGACATTGGCTCAGTATTCGCTCTTGCTTTTGTGAGTTTCAAAGCATTTCTCCCTCTTTTGAGTTCAACTGATTTTGATAATAAATTTTTAGGCATGTTATCCAATAGCAATGGTCACTTTAGTTAATATAGATGACGGAAGTCACTCCCTGAATGCTTCACTCATCTCCATATAAGTAGTTCATTTATAACTTTAAATCAACTCTTATTTGAAGGTACCATTCAAAGTTGGTATATAATAAATAGTTTGAAGATACGCATTGTAATTTATACGTATACTTACAGCACCTAGTAAAGTTCAGTACAAGATTCTAATCTCTTTGCACTAGACAATACTGTGAATCGGGTGTTCAGTGGTGCCTGTAAGCGGGTACCCGGTATAGGCCTCTAAACTGTCCCAACATTATACAGGAATGTCAAGATGCCCATGCTTTTGAACAGGGGACAAAGGTAGTTTCCTGTAAACAGACTGTCCACAGACACTGATGATCAACTATCATATGTGAAAGACAAAGTGAAGGAAGAACAAAAAATCGATAAGGTTCATCAAGATATAATACTATATAATCATCATAACCTGGTTTGAACTTTGGAGTGGTCTGTCATCGAGACTTTGGGGACTTGAACACTGGGGATTGAGGTTATGGGGTCAGAGGGAAAACTGCTTTGCTAACAGTCACCACTTGGTTGCATCATACATCAGAATTTATTCCTAATTTAGCAAGGAAGGTGGGGGCCCATTGACCTTAAGGTCAGAATGTAACCTGATATAAAAACATTTTGTGCGTATTCTTGTACGGTACCGTAATACCATATCCATATACCGTCTATATACGGAGACCCCTAAGCGGGTGGGCTCAAAATAATGAACATAAACTATTTGTTGTTGGCACCCGGACTATGTCTTGTTCACTCTATGGCAGGGAGCATATTCTGGGAGTATCCATGGGATAAGTACTACTGTACCATTTCGAATGGAAGTTCATTAATCTAGAAAGTTCGGTCAATAAAAAATCCCACAAAAATCTGAAAAGTCAAGAAAAAATTAAGACTGATGCCAGATTTTTTGGCCAGTGATGCATGACAGAACTTTCATTCGAAATGGTACAGTAGTTCTACAATGGTCCAAGTACCACTATTACTAACTTTGCCATGGTAATAACCTGATTCAAAATATACAAAAAAGAGCTACAGCCGTCTGCATAAAGGTTTGCAGTTCCGATTTTTCAACGCTTGTTTGATTGTATTTCTTTGCTCTATACATTTCGGGGCCCAGGGTCACCAAATTGTATGGAACCAGCATCCGACGACACCACCTGTGGGTTAATCTCTATTGAAATCAGTGATTTGTGTTGCTATGGTCAATACTTGTCCACTATTGAACAATGTAAACGAAGTTCTACTCTAATTGCAAAACATCTGAAATGAGTAACAAAAAAAAACTGCTCATGTGTCATGACATTGATTGCTTTATTCTTAACACCGGTGAATGATTGTCTGATAGTATGTACTGGAGTCTGGACAAAACTGAAGACTGAATTTTGGACAATTAATTATGCCACCAATCCTTGAGCTTGTACGTTTCTTATTTGATACCACAAACACAACGATCAATGCATGTTAACAGTGAAGACGGCAGTCAATTTAAGAAATGATTAAAATTGCTTCTGTCCATCATATCCTGCTAACTCTGCCTTCGGGAGCCTGCATCAGGCGAGCACACGGAAGGCTCTTGGCGATCACTCTGAGCAGAGACTGTATCCTGCTTTCCAACTATCCTGTTTGGGCGTTGAAGCTCCACAAATCTTTTACCAGGCAGACCTATGCCTACCGAGGCGGTTTCGGAAGCTTCGGTTTTCACAGTTTCAGGAGGTGCAGCTCGTGGCTGAGATGCACTCGCGGTCGAGCTTGATGACAAAGGTAGAGGCGGATAATGAGGAGAAGGTGGGGGATAAGAAAGAGAATAGAGCCGTGTCGGTGAGGTCCCAGGATAGATGTATCCTGAAGGCCCGACTACGTATGGATAATTACCGTGGCGCTGTATAAATTGAGGGCCGGGGACCGGA
The DNA here is from genome assembly GCA_000827265.1 of Collybiopsis luxurians FD-317 M1. NCBI lineage: Eukaryota > Fungi > Basidiomycota > Agaricomycetes > Agaricales > Omphalotaceae > Collybiopsis > Collybiopsis luxurians. The sequence goes on from KN834867.1 coordinate 101,202, forward strand.
AACGACAGTAATGAAAGCATCGGAGCACCTCTCACGGGGGTTGGTGTAGAAGCAGTAGCACGTTGCACGTATCCCGAACGACCAGGGAGGGAAGATGAAACTTCGACTAAGTTGCGTGAGGCACTGGATAATGTGGGTGTATCCGGGGCGTCTCCGGGCTCTGCGAACATAGCCCGTTTTGGGGCCCGTCCCTCAGGATGTGGGAGCTCTAGTGTTCGTTTAGAGCTGGGGACAGGTTGGGGAGGAAGCTCGCAAAATAATGGGGGTTGAGAAGGGGATGTATCAGTGGATGTACGTGAAGGATAATCTAGAGTTACAATTGGGGGCAAAATACTCGCGGAAGCTCCAGCAGTAGGCGCCCGCGGGGACATGGGTTTGTGATAGGTTTTGACGAATCCAATTATCGTCTTGCCCACACGATCATTGAGCCGGATATCCTTATGCTCTTTTCGGACATCACGACGCATTATGGCAACAGCAGCAGAAAGTTCTGACAAAGTAAGCCTCTGAGAAGGAGGCGCGGTGATGAAATGGGCATAAGTCATCAGCAGAACGCCTATAATCTCGATTGGGGAGACCTAGAATATCGGTTCAGACTGCTGCACATCAGGACGATTACCAATACATACCTTGGGATACATTTCGAATGGTTGAGAATACTCTGCTCTCACTGCAAGCTGAACCGTTACTGAAAAAGTTTTCTTGATCAGATTAGCAAAATCTTCTGGTATAGGACTAGCTTCTTCGTTAAGCCACTTTTCAACTTGCGGTAAAGTCCCTGCGTTCTTCAACGACTTGCCATTATCGTCGTCCCACCTGCAAATGATGTATACGGCTTGAGCTAAACACCTGTAATCTGCTCCCCGCGAACGATCCCATCGAAATGAAGGTGCCCCGAGCGTTTCCTTCGTGACGAAAAGATCTTTCAAGTCGTTGATGAACCTCGCACGAGGTGAGTTTAGGACTCGGAGCTTCTCTGCCGAAGATAGTGCTACTCCAAGTTGAACGCGCTTGTTATTCCTGAGCATCGTTGTATTTATCGCATTTATCGACCACTTACTCGGAATATTTCCCTCTCGTCATCTTCATCGAGATCTTCATATTCCGTGCATCGTATCTGGCGATTAGCAAAACTCGTCCGAATACCATCAGGAAGAAGATTTTTGCTCTTCGGGTTAGAAGATCCGTCGATTTTATACCACCAGCTTTTCAGCGTGTCTCTATCTTCCTTGCTTGAATACTTGAGCACCGAGTAAAGAACTTGCACTTACGGATGTTTGACTGAGGATAAAGAGCCAAGGCATGAGAAATGACTACCAGATGGGGCAGATATACGTACGAGGAATCTACATGTATTAAATCACGAGCAATTAACAAAGTCACACTTATTTCTTTTGGACCACGTACGGCGCCATCCATAAAACTGGAGATTCCATCTTTAGCACTCACGCCGTGAATCAATTGTGAAGGAAAACCTACTTACAGTCGCAAACTTGTGAGGCGCTGCTTTCCATCGAGACAAATCTTTTTGATCTCTGTTCCGTTGTCATCGTATATGACATCTGAAATTCATCTGAGGGTTGATATATCCGCAATATTGGTGAGAGTCCATCGCTCACCAAAGATGATGGGCGGCATGTAGTGGTTGGTAAAGATGCTATCAATCAGCATAATCTGTTGGGCAGTTTTCCATACAACATCTAAAATAGCTATTAAAAAGCTCGTCCATTTTATGCGGTATACGAACCTCGCTGATACTCTGGATCCACATCAATGAGACCGCGCTTCATATCATCTATAAACTGAAGATTCAAAATACACAGACTAAGAAGAAATATATCGTACCGTATAAGCTCCGCACTGAGTAACTAACATCTCGAGGACGTTTGAGAGCCTTTGGCATTTCGAACTTCGCGTAGTTTGTAGATCCTTGCCCAACATAGTGTTCAGAGGTCGAATCGAGCTGATCTATATCCTCTGAAGCTGAATGCGAACGTTGTTCCATCTGTTGCTTAGCGAAAGAATAGTCAATACAGGATTTAAAACCAAATGTTTAGACCCAATAGTCCTAGAACTCGGAATCAGTTCCAGGTCCGCATCACTCACAGTACCACCAAACTTTAGTACCTTCAAACCTGTCATAATTTTGAACGGGAAGACAAGAAGTGCTCACTTTTTATAGTGGTCAAATGAAGGAAGAAGGGAGGGGGGAGGGAAATGGTGTGAAACAATGAACGGTTTAAATCATAGCGTCCGACGAGTATAAAATCACATCAAAATTCTCATCACTGATAAGGAAATCAAAGGCCACAATCGGTTGTTTTTTCCGCGGGGATAGTTTCTAACCAGATGTCCCTGCTCCTTTTGTGAACATATGAACGCATATGAACTACATATTTAACCCGGAGAAATGGGCCAAGCTACCTAAAATTCACAGCTCTCAGGGCTAAATTTCAATGAATAGCCTCCAGAATTATAAATCTGGTCATACAGTCAGACTACATCTCAAATTTTCAGAACCAGCAGACCGAGATAACGGCATGATAATTGTACTTGCGAAAGTCGGCACAAAAATAGGCAAACAGGATCCTCAATATATCCTCATATATCGGGTCTTGACATATCACATATGTACGCCCTGAATGGAAACTAGATTCCATGCCAAACACTGATACATTGACACTGGACAGATGATATAAATTCCATTTCTAGTGTCCGCTTTTTATAAAGACAAGACTGTCCAGTTATGCGGTTATTTCCGGACGTCTTTCAAGGCGGGTATTGAGTGTGCGAATGTGAGCCATCGAGCAGAGCGCTTGGCATGTACAGAAAGCCACATGAGCAATAGGTGCGATATGTTGTAGAAATGAAGTGTGGGGGAGATGCCAACGCAACTGCCCTACTTCAGGGAAGGAACGGGAAAAAGATTTCCTGCAATCATGATAGAAGCATTCTCCACCTGCGGAATTAGGTGCCTAGGAATATATGACCATAAGGGCAATCCTTCATTTCATTCTGGCCACGTAAGATGTGAATGCTGTTTGTTCCCGTAAACTTACATCAAGATCATGACTTTACAAGTTACTTTAAGTTCAATGCCCAGCCAGTGTTTTTACATGGACGGAAGTGCTCATCATGATTGAAACATCATTTGGAACTTGAGGCCTGCCATGGAACGGGCCAATGCTGCCGCGTGGCAGTTATTTGTGTCCGACTTGTCCTTAGCTGTGTTGATTCTTTGAATATGATGAATACTAACTAAAATTGTAGAAGTTGCAAGAGCATAGACCAATTTAAAGTTGCCTGTCTTGGAGCCGCCGCAAAATCATGGAAGCATAAATTCAGCGGATTATTTTATTCCACAATTGTAATAATCTGAAGCTGCCCTGATTTATCAACAATGTCACTCTGTCACTGAACTCCTGAATATAACCCTTCATGGTAAACAGTTTAACAGCATGCGGACAGCATGAATCACGATGCTTCACCCGAGCATCATGCATACCATTGACACATTAGAACTGGAATAGTTCTGCACATCGAACAACAATATTTATGCATAAAAACATTACATGTTTCTGCCCAGTGCAAAAAAAACAAAAATGCAAAGTTTCCTAAGATTCCTAAGGTAACTATTCCACCACGAAACAAAATATTAATAGGAGTTGTTCTGGTTCTTTTGGCTCAGCAGAAACAGACATGCTATATAATCTCATATATCCAGAAACGCAATATCTCATCAAGTTTGTAATTTCAATAAAACGAGCTCCGAAACAAGTTAAGAATAATTTCGCTTCACGGAAATTTGTAACTTTTGCGTATGATAACTCAGCTGGTAGCTCCACGTATTGGAAAAGTCTTAACTTTTGTCTCAGCCTCACAATCCACTAAGGGTGATTATACGTGTCACTCAATCAAGCTGAATCTGTTCTCTTCGTAACTAATGATATCAATGGCTAAACTATCTTCACCTTACCTTTAATTTGTTGTCCAAAGTGTCTTTCTCGGCGTGAAAGTAACGGGACACGAAGGGAAATAATCCTGCGGCCACTGAATACTAAATTCTCACAGTTTGGTCTACAACAATCCAGGTCTGAATGACCTTACTGGGATATAAGTAATACAGTATGTTGAAGCCTATACTTTAAGACTGGCCATTGAGCCTGGTTTACCAGCGTAAGCATTCGCCGTCATTTTCTTCCGAGTTCCGTTACACTTTCCTTTTTCAATGCACCCAAAGAAGTATCATACTAAGGGGACGGTAACTGTAAAAGTTATACTGTATATTCGGAATGACTCATTATATATTCTAAAGTACTTCGATCCTAGAGCTCTTCAGAGCATTTTGTAGAATGGTTTCCTTGATATCATTAAATATTAGGCGAATGTTTGTAGGATCATCAGCTCGTACTAAACTAGAATAAAACGCGATAAACAGTGGTTATATAAACAAACCCTCAACTAACGACTCACTGGGGGTAGATACTTAATCTCGCGCGATTAGCTTGCATGAACTTCCACAGAATGTACTTGGCTGCCTTATTTATGTCATTACCTCCCATGTATTCTGGGAAATAGCGTTCTAATGGTACCTAGAAATAATATTGGCAAGAAAATTTCATCGAAAACACAGGATAAAGCCATTACCCTGCAGAGCTTTTCCTTGAATTTATCAACCTTGCTTAGGAGCAGGATTATACTTGTGTCATAAAACCAGCGAGAATTGACGAGACTTTCGAATAGCATTAAGTTCTCCATCATTCGATTCTACGTTGATTCCGTGAGTACCAGAATGGCGTCAGCTGATGAATGAAACTCTGATCACATGGCTCAAGTCTTCCAACAAAACTTGATCATAGTCACTTAACGCTGTGCAGAAAATAATGCTGGTGACATTTTCGAAACAGTGTATCCATTTTCGTCGTTCAGAGCGCTGGCGGCTAACATTGCAGATATGGATACTGTTTGCTGAATGATCAACGGCAGATGGAGTTAGATAAAGTAGAAAAGCTCACGAAAGCTGGCCAATGGTGAGGCTAGTTTCTTCTATTCCCTGGGAAATCCTTGGATGTGTCCTCAGTATATCGATGTCTGTAGGGAGATAGTCTCGGGAGCCTATCCGGAGAACTTGGTCAAGAAAACTACAAACTGTAGGTGAATGAGGAGAGGACCACTGAGAATAAGCAAACTCACTATGGCCCGTTATCCATCAGAAAGAACTCGCTGCCCTTCTCATCAATGACCCTACTCATGGCAGGGTCGGACCAGAGTTGATGTATTGCATATGCAATCTCTGGGGACAGTGCGAACGCCGTTGTCTCATCTATTCCATAGTTCAGGACCTTGTGAGCAAGCCTCTTTAGAAATAGATATCAGGCAGTGAATGAGAACCGTAACCAAAATCCACCTTGTTTGTATCGAAGCTGAAGTCTATTTGAAACTTACGCATGGCGATAATCAGAGCTTGGGCAGAATCAAGAACGTTGTGGGTGATACTACTGCAATATGCAGCGCGCTCTTCATCTGAGAGGCCACCGCTGCCAACTATTCGCATCAATTTCATGATAGTGGACCTCCCGGAATGCGGGGAGCCTGTGGAAGAGAGTCGAAGACAAGTTGAAGACCGGTAAAAGGTTGGGTACTCACCCAGCAGGAGTATGTGACATGTTCTTATGAATTTCTTTGAGTCAGCCTCAATCTGCTTGTCAATGGCCTCACTTCTCCGCTTGGCTTCCATTATCGGCTGGGATATGCGATTGCCCATGGCTAGAATTTAAGAAACCAGTGTCTGGACGTAGGAGATAATGCAGACCAGTGAGAATTCAGAAGAAAAGCAGAGGCGCGCAACGCGGCGCAATTGGACAGATTGATTCCCAGCTGAACGATTGATCATAGCATGCGTGCCTAGCTATAGAGTAAATGTTCTTTAGATTTATTCCAGCCTCGATTGCTGTGACTTGGAATCCTGATATTAATATTAAAAACTGTGTTCCCCAGCATGAACAGTGAGTTCTGCAAGACGATTAATAACCATTCATTCAATGGAAAATTATATTTTGATCGATGAATATCTACCATACGGAGAGCAAAACGACATGATAGCAGAATAGAACAAAGAAAAGACAGGTAATAAAAACACAATAATTTTGGAAGCTACCAACAAAGTAGAAGGTCCAGGAGCGACACAGAAGGACAAAATCCTAAATCCAATCGAAGACATACACATACAAGTAAAGAGAAAAATAGAGAAAAACAAAGAAACAAAGACAAGGACAAGAAAAATTTCAGAGCAGAAAATAATGATAGACGAGCAAACAACAAAAGGAAACCTGTCATGGAGTTGACAATCAGTTACACAAACTCCCCGACCGGAGTTGCTACTTACATTGAACTAGACCAGCTCCATCCCGGAAATCGTCCGCGATCAACTACGGACTACCTCCCCAACCGCCACTGCCATCTCGCGCTCGAATCCCCCTCGAACTCCAGTATCCATCCCTGCTCCTATCTCTATCTCTATCACGGTCTCTATCTCTATCTCTGTACCTGTCTCCATACGGAGGAAACCCTCTTGGAACGTGATAAGGAGCGTTTCCACGATGGCCCATATACCCTCCTCCTCCTCCATGTCCGTTCTGCTGCTGCTGTTGCTGTAGCTGACGCAACGCACGAGGACCAGAAGGAGGTGTTTTTCCCAAAGCTGGATTCACGACAGTGGAGGTAGTGGTAGATTGAGATGAGATGGAAGTTGAAGTAGAGCCTGAAACAGATGCTCCCGATGCACCTACCCCAGGAGCAGAGGCGGAGGTAGATGACGGAGCTGAAGGTGGGCTGGCGGATATCGGACCCAGCGACATTTTTCTCATCGGAGGACTCCCATGCCCCAAAGAAGACGAGACCGATGGTGAACGCCGAAGAATATTAAACGAACGAGGTTGCGTCGGTGGAGTTCTTGATCTCGGAGTGGAACCTGTGACATTCGTCTCCGTCGATTTGAACGGACGGGGCGGGGGCGGGGGAGAGTAGGAAGTCGTTGTCACTGGAGATGCTTTCATGGAAGTAGCTGTGGTCGTCGCTGGGACCGAAGTTTTTGCAGGAAGACCCGAGTACGACGAGGGAGGCTTGGCAGGTAAAGACGGGGGCAAAGTGGTAGAAGGTGTATGAGGGGGCTGTGAAGGAGCTCGAGGTGTAGAAGACGACGAATGGTTTTCGGCGACTTTGTCTTTCGCAGACTTGTTCTGGTGTTCTTTCTCCTCTTCGTCCTGGATTTCTCCATCTTCTGGATGATCGACTTCCTCCGTTTTGACTGATTGTTCTTCACGCCCATCCAGCTTCCCCTGAGTGCGCTCTGTCTCCTCGACTTCGCGAAGAGGTGCAGGCCCAAACACCGACGAGAGAGTGGACGTTGCCGCAGTTGAGATGGGAGAAAGGAGGGATTGAATAGCGTTGGATCCAGATATTGAGGATAACGAGGGCGATATCAGCTTGTTGAGTGTTTCCGATGCCTTCATGATCACATCATCATCTGATTTCGGTTCTTCCGACGCAGAATGAGCAGTTTGCTGGAGTTCTCGAAGTCGCCGGTCGTTCGCCCCACTGATGATTGCCAACAGGTCTGAGTTCCCGGATCCCGAGGAAGCAGAAAGAGTTGAAGGAAGAAATGGGACGTCACTAGATGGCGGAACGTCGGGTTCGGTAGATGGTGCAGGAGGAACAACGTATGGAGCTGATTCACCAGACAGGGGAGGTACAACTCCCTCTTCAAGGGCTTCCTTCTTTACTTCCTTGGTGATCGCACCAGAATCCACATCCATCGGACTGCTGTCCTTCCGCGTCGCTGCTTCTATTTCCTCCTTTTCGATCCGTTCTGCCTCTTTTTCCCTCTCTTCTTGCTCCGCTTTCTCTCGTTCCTCTCGCTCTACCCTTTCCTTCTCTTGCCGTTCCCGTCTTTTCCTCTCCGCAAAGTCCTTGAGAGACAATTTGACTTTGGGTGGCGGCTGAGGTGCAGGACTCTCGATGGATGCCAAAGGTACCTGGGTATTTGTCGCTGGCGAGAGGGACTCCATTGTTTCAGACGACATAGGTTCATGGAGATCTAGACCATGTCAAAGGTTAGATAGGTAGAAACGACAACAGAGAGATAGACTGACCTTCACCGTGTTCATGATCTATTCCATTGACATGGGCAGTGGAAAGAAGAGGGATAGCTACCGAAGATGGTGAAACTGAAAGGCAAATGTTGAGTAATCGATACGCCCGATAGAAACAGTACAAAACGCACCATCAGCCACAGTAGTCGGAGTAGGGTCGCGAGGAATGTCTGTAATAAATAAGGGTGGTTTTAGCCAGCACCACGAAGAAAAGTGCAAAAAAAAAGAACTTACCCTTTCCTGAGACCGTGACGCTATCCACATCCACAGAACCGGACGGTTCCACTCTTGTAGATTCCGCCTCATTGGATGGCGTAGTAGGCGATATAGCTCCCGGTGACTGAGACGACATCGATTCTGACTGTGAGCGATCGAGGGGTGGAACATCAAGAGCTTTCGGAGATGTGGCGGGCACATGAGAAGGTCCATGACGATCTACTTCCATGCGCTCATCTCCCTCTGCAGGAGCCGAATGAGGTGGTAATGAGATGAGGTTTTGAACCGGAGAAGAGAGCGGTGAAGATAGGGGGGACGATATTATTGTGTTTGTATTTGCCCTTGTCCTCGACCGCGGTTGCCTGGCCATTGGTTCCTCCTCATCCTCCTTGATATTCACATTAAGCTTAGGTGCGGGAGAGGACCTGGTAGACGAAACATGGGAATGCATTGGCTGGGCGTGGTTCGCTTGAGGGGAAGCCAGGGAAGGTTTCTCGTTATCCTCATCCTCGTGAATGGACGGAGACGCTGGGGAAGGTCTCGAATCTCTGTCTTCATGTTCGTCTTGCAGCGGGTTCATATCCCTCGAAGCACCTGCAGATTCTGAATCTCTGGGAGACGGAGACCTGGGCCATGGAGGGATCTCGTTTAAGTTCTGTTTCGGCGGAGAGAGCGGTGATAGCGGAGCAACATAGGAATCAGCTGGGGAGAGCAAATTTGAGTGGGATTGTCCAGGCGGGGAACGAGAAGCACGATGCGAAGAGAGGGGAGGAGAAGGAACCGATAGGGTTGGAGGATGAGAAGGATTTGAGTCGACTATCATCTCATCTCTCGATCCGGGAGCAACAGAATGGGAATCGTCAACATCTACATCCATCATTTCTCTCTTCACCATCAAGCTTTCCTCGTCACGTTGAGCATGGGTCTGGGACGAATGCGATCCATTCTCCGGATGCCTCTCCCCAAGCTGATCGCCAGTCTCACCCATCCAAGTCTTCGGTGACGAGACTGCGGGATCATCAGAAACACTGCCTCTCCGTAGCGGCACCCAAGCATGCTCTGGTGAGCTGAGGAGTCGTATACCGCCAGGACCAAGAAGAGCAGAATTGGGATCAGTGTGATCAGCCGATGACACTCGGATCGACAGTGACGATTCGCGGCTTTGAACGTCGCGCGGAGAATGGTATTGCATCTGAATGTAAAGAAACCGATAAGCTCGAGATAATGATACGGGAAAACATCAAACCCACCGAATAGCCAACTTCAGAAGCGGAGGAAGCAGCATCTTGGAATGAGGGTACTTGTGGATAGGAGCCAGCTCTCGAATGAGCAGCAGCGTGCGAGCTTCGACCCGTAGGCGACGGCGGAGGTTGCAACCCACTCTGCCTGGGAGAATACGAAAGCGTAGGGGAGCTCATGGACATATGTCGTGGAGTAAAAGTCGGAGAGTTCTGCACAAACCTTGACGGACCCGCTCCGGGTGTGGACCCTGCATCCCGTCTAGGCAAAGGCGATATCGGTCGCGCAGCAGCAGCGGCAGCAGCTAGCGCTGCGAGGGGGTCATTGACTACCCTCTCCCTCTGAATCTCTTCGCGGCGTTGGAATTCAGGATCATTGTACGGCATCCTTGACTTCCTCTCCCTCTCGTTCATGCTCGAACCAGCAGGGAATCGATGTAACGAATAGGAAGTTGACGATGGTGACCCGGTCGATGTAGGTACAGCGGGAGACAAGAGTGACAGATTCGCCAATGAGAGTAACGGCGAAGGTGAATCCAAAGCTCCCATCTGCATTGACGTAGACGCTGCTCTCGGCCTTCCCGTCCCCGATTTTGGAACAGATGAACTAGAAACTGGAGGATGATGAAGGGAAAGAGGAGGGGGCGACATTGAATTAGCAGCTGGAACTTGGGGTGGAAGTTGAGAAAGGGGAGCGGGAGCGGGTGACATTGAATCAGCAGCTGGAACTTGAGAAACGGAAGCAGGAGGATGAGAGATTGATATGGTTGGTATACGACGTCGAGTCGAATCAACTGTTCAACAAAAACGTAAACGATCTCATCCAGAACCTCGAAAATAACGTCAGACACACCTTTCCCAGCATCCTCCGAATCCGCGACAGAAGGTAAACCTTGGACATCCTTCGCTCCGGCACCCCCTTCAGTGAGTTCCGAAATGGACATCCTACTCCTTGGCCTATGGACGGGACTCTGCGATACAACATCCTTTTCCTTCATTGGCTTCGCCTTATTCACCTGTACCCCGCGCGCAGCATTCAACCTCCGCTTCATCTTTGGCGGCATCTCCTCCTCGACAGCATCAGTGATGGCTTCCAAATCAGACACGGTGACAGCAGCAGATTTACGTCTACTATGCCCCGCGCGTTTTCGTCGATGACGTTGAGGTTGTCGACCTGAAAGAAAGAAAGTAAGCATACAAAGTCCAAGTCTCCCAACACAGTCTAACTCACCCCGTTCATCAACCCCGACCTCCACTTCCCCATCACCCTCAGACTCTTCCGTCTCCTGCACCCTCGCCGACGGCGGCTCACCCCACAACAGATGCTTCGACTTGCCCTCCCCTTTTGCATGCGCATTCGCACCGGGTACCGCGCCCATATACGGGGGAACCCAATACGGCGGATACCCATACCCATACGAAGGGATCGGGAATGAAGGATAAGCATACGGAGGCGGAAAAAACCCAGGAAAGCCATATCCAGGAGGGTAATACGGCCACGGATCCTCGTAATCTTCCCCTCCGTCTTCCTCCTCTTTGTCATCGTCCGTTTGTCGAGGCGGTAACCTAGGCCCAAGCGGAATCGCCTTCCCATGCTCATCAACGAGATCCATATCCATCTCAACACCGCCCATGCCAAACCCACCCGCGTCTTTTTTCTCTTTCGTACGAAACCCACGCGGATGACCGATAAGCGGACCCAAGTCGACGTCGATTTTGGGTCTGGATTTGGATGTCGATCTGCGTTGTCGCTGGGCTGCCGTCGGAGAGTCCATATCAACATCTCCCCCGACCACATCGACCTCTACATCCCCATTCTCATCCATACCACCGACACCCCCGACCTCAGTCGCATCCGAAGAATCACCATCACTCTCATCCGCAAACCTCCCCATCTCCACAAACTCCCTCATCCGCCTCATCACACACTCTTCCCTCCTTAACCTCCTCCTCCTCTTCTTTTTCCTGCTCTCCCCGTTCCTCCCCTGCCCGTCCCTCTCACCATCCCTATCCCCCACTCGTACTCCCTCCTTCCCCTTCCCCTTCCCCTCCCCATCACCTTCGACATTCGAATCTGACCCATCCTCCGTCTCATCCTCCGTCTCGATCTCAACCTCGTTTCCAGGTCGTATCGTCGAATCACAAGCACAAGTCGTAAACGTGTCACCTAGACAAGACACAACGTTAGATATATGAACATACGTCGAGAAGAACGAAGCAATGAAGTAAAAGAAGGAGAAAATGAAAAAGGGGTGTTACACAAACAAGCGTTCGCGATGGTGAGGACCCCTTAGCGGGAGAAGCCACCAGGTATGAATATAAATCGAACGACCAAGCGAATGAACGAACCAAACGAATGGACGAGCAGATTTAAACAAGACGAAAACCATAAACCCAAACAAAACCACAAACAGAGACCTACCTAAAGCCCTCAAAATCCCGGCATACTGCAACCTCAAATGATCCAAATCATACTCATACCCATCCTCCCTCCCCTGCCCCTTCCCCTTCGCTTCCCCCCTCGCTTTCCCCCTGGCTCTAGCCCTCGCTCTCAACTCGCCAATCCTAGGCAACAAATGCACGACACAGGCATCGTCCCATTCCCAGCCCAATACGATTTCCTCGTCTGCTTTTAGATCGCGTAGAGCGAAGAGGGCGAAGGAGAGTTGAGCGGTGGAGTTGGAGCTGGAACTGGAGCTATCGGTGGTGGTAGAGGCGGAGGCGGAGGTGGAGGCGCCTAAATTCGAGTCGGAGGGTAGTTCAGTGGAGGCGGAGGCGGAGGAAGACGGATGAAGATGTGAGTTGGGAGTCAAGTCGCGTGGTGGTAGCGGTGAAACCGAGGACGCTGGTACCTCAGCGGAAGAAGGCACTCTAGAGGACGAGGACGACGGTAACGGTAGCGGCTCCTCCTCCTCTTCCCCCTCTAGCACCTCCTTCCCCATCCTCTGTTCCCGTCGCCTCGACTTCCCCTCCTTCCTAACAACAACAACAACAGGCCTAACAACCGCATTCGGCCTACACCCATTCCTCGCCCACCTCGCCCACGCCTTACCCTCCTCCTCGATCCCCCCGGGTCCAGGCCCGATTTCATCTTCCGTTCCTGTCCCCGGTCCTCCGCTCGGACCTGCTCCCGGTCCTACACCAGTACCTGTTCCTACACCTACTCCAGTGGTACCCCCTCCAGCACCAACACCTTCTCTCGCCTTCCCTTTCCCACCCTTCCCCTTCCCCACCTTCATCGTCCCATTCACCCCCGTCCCCGTCGCAGAACTCACCCCCACCCCCATCCCATTAACCCCCATCCCATTCACACCCGCCCCATTCCCCACCCCAACCCCACCCAAAACCCCCCTCGCATCCAACGCCACCCCCAACCCCCCCTTCCCCCCGCCCATCAACCTAACAAACCTCTTCGGCACCCCCATCTTCCCATACCCATTCAACGGATCCCTCAAATACTCCGCCGACGACGTGATCAGACTCGGGTACGGGAGGAGGTACGTCGATGAGGGGACGGGGTGGGCGGTGTGTAGGGTGTATGTGGGGGGTGTGAGGTTTAGGTTGTATGGCGGGTTGGGGGTGTGGTGGTGAGGGGGATGAGGAGCTGATGAAGACCCCGCTGCGGATGCGGATCCTGATGCGGATGCAGAGGTGGATGGGAACAGAGACGAAGGAGAAGAGGAAACACCATCCACCCCTACCCCTACCCCTACCCCCGAGGACGAACCCGGTCCAGGCGATCCACTCGCACCATACGCATACCCAAACGGTAACATCTGAGCATTGGAGGACGACGCCGACTCGCCCAACGAATACCTCCCAACAGGCTTCAAAGCGACCCTCGTCCTCTTCGGCAACCCATCCCCATAATACACCACAGGCTCCGTGTCAAAGTACGGCCACCCAGGTGGGCGCTGCTCCTTCTCCTTCCCCTTGCCCTTCTTAGTACCGCCCTTCGTAGGCGCAGGCACAGAAATCGCACTAACACCCCTCCACTCCCCAGCTCCTTTCATCCAATCCGGAGTCGGAGTCCCCGTCGTCCCCGGCGTCGTTGAGGTCCCCGTGGTCACGACACCACCCTCAACCCTCCTCGAACCCGAACCCGAACCCCTCCCCCTCCCTATCCCCCCCTTCTCCCTCTCCCTCTCCCTCTCCTTCTCCCTAAACGCATGCGCATACGCATACTCCCTAGCATACCTCCCCAACCGCTCCCTAACCTCCCCATCGAGCACAACATCCTTCGCCTCCTGTACGTCCGCAGAGTCTTCGATCACCATGTACGAAGCACCCCCCGCTCCCGCCGCCGACGCCGACGTAGAGAACGGAGGAAACCCAAACGGGAACCCGAATCCAAACCCGAGCCCTGACCCGTTCATAGTAGGATCGTTGGAAGTCTCGTCTGTAGCGCCGGGTGTATCGGGTTGGTGTTGGTGTTGGTAATGAGGGTGAGCATGGGGATGAAGATGAGCATGGGGATAAGAAAACGGAAACGGAAACCCCGATCCCGATGCAGACCCCGACGCAGACATCGATGGAGTCGCAGGAGTCATCGGCGACGCAGCTGCCGCAGCCGCAGACAACTTTTTCCGTTTACTCTGCGGCCCATGTCCATGCCCATGGTGGTGATGATCATCCCCACCAAGCGCAGTCGATATCTTCCTCGGCTTCCTATTATCGTTATCGCGCGCGCTCCTCGTCCCACCACCGCCGGCAGCGCCAGTGCCAGTGCCAGAGCCGGGGCCGGGGCCACCGCCCGTACCAGAACCTGAGCCAGTGCCAGTGCCGGTACCGGTTCCATTGGTACTGCTACTGCTATTACCAGCGGCGCCAACACCATTGACACCGCCCGCACCATCCATCTGGATCACCCTCGCCTTCTCTCTCCACATCTTCAGCACCGCATTCATATTCACGCTGACGTTTCCATTCCCATTCGTATTCGCAATCCCTAGATCATGATCGTCACCCAAACCCACGCCCCCACCCAACCCCAACGAATCAACATCCACCCCCAACCTAACCAAACTCCTCCCCACCTCCCCGGGATCGCACACCCAACACAACCACTTCTCGGGTAACTTTAGGCGTTCCTGTTTGGGATACCCTACGCAGACGCCGTGGACCCATCTGGGACAGCCGTCGCAGCCTATGGACCAGCCGTCGTCGGTGGGGATGGAGCATATGCAGCGGATGGATTCGGGGTCTGTGTCGGATGAGGGGGGGTTGTGGGAGGGGTTTGGAGGGTGGAGATGAGAGTGAGAGTGCGAGTGAGAGGTAGGGGCTGTGCTTGTGGATGTGGGTGTGGGCGGAGGAGGGGTAGGATGTTGCTTTCGTTTAGCCGGTATCGTACTCTTCGTAGCCGTCGTCGTCGTCGTAGCACCCGTAGAACCCTTTTTACCCCCCAACCCAGGCGACTCACTCCGCCCTTTAACCCCATTCAACCCATTCCCATTCATAAACCCCCCTTCGACCGTACCAGTGCCAGTGCCAGTCATACTATCCACCGTCGGCGTAGCAGGGGACACCCGTCTATTCCCCCCACTCCCATTCCCAGAATTTACGACAAAAGGCGACAGCCTCGGAGGCTTTTTCGTCGTCGTTGGTGATTTACGTGTAGAGCCCGTTGCTGCTGCTGTCGCTGGAGCTAGTGTTGGACCCGATGCTGAAGCCGATGCCGATGCTTGGTTCGAAGTCGAGTTGACATGGCCATCCATGATCATCTCTCGTAGTTCGTATTGTTAATTTCGATATTTGTTGGTTTGTTGTGCGCAGATGAGGTATGGAGCATGAAATGACGGGAAGATGGAGAAAGGAAAATACTACCCCCCAAAAAAAACAGTGAGCCCATTATCGAAACACCCAAAAAAAAAAGGACGTACATTTATAATCCTCTCGTTAAAACACACAACACACACAACTCCTCCCCCAAATAAAAAACACCAGATATTCGATATTACGTCGTATGTTCCAAAAACACAAAAAAAAGGGGGAGAACCAGAACGAGAAGGAGACAAAATAAGACAGCGGCAGCGGTTTGTTGATGAGGGAGAGCTCTGCCCTCTTCCCGAGGCATGACCCTGATGATCGCCTTCCGTATCAAACATGGACAAATACATACCGTTATGCCGTTGTTGCTGCGGTGGGTTCCGGTCCGATTTTTTCCGAGGCACACGGGCGCTTCGTTGATAAGTACTTACGTTCACTCGCTAAACTTTAAATGGCAGCACGCTCGTTATACACAGGCACAATAGATAATAGATAAATCCCACAAAGCTGAATGACATACAACGCCCTTGCCCAACAACGGTTCTGTAAACCCCCTCCTTTCTTACTCTACAACAATCTTCTTTCAAATATACTTATACTTACTCCCCTGACGACCCCAAACCAAACGAGCACACATCCAGCAACAACCAGCAACAGTTTCATCATCTCTCAGTCTTACCGCCGTCGCACACCCTGTAACTCAGTTCAAAACTAATCCAACCCAACTCAACTGCACCGAGCGAAAACCATCAATTACTTAGTTTACCTACTCATACCCGCCCGACCTTTTTCCTCCGATCAGGATTCAGGATTCACACAAAATCGTTCATGATCACGAAAACACCCCTCGAACCCTCGAATCATCGAATCAAAGGCGAGGAGGTCAACGGAAAGAATACGCCCCACATACTTTCGAGTCTTTTTTTATTTTTTACATTGTACAAACCTCCCTAGAGTCCTTCATATTATATCAATCCAACCAGGATCGAAACACCCTCATTCACTGTTACTTACTCAACTACCGAACCGTCCAAATCCAATCCAAAATTGAATGAACGTTTTGAAAGCAAAGATCGGATTAATCGCGCAATCGCGCAGTCATCCGAACGTATGTACTACTACTAATAGTTAAAGGGTAGTGGACGAAGAATAAAAAAAACCAAACGAAAGGAAAGGAGAAGAAACCCGCGTACTAACTCGAAAATGAACCAAGACCCTTAATCACAACGACAATTACATCCCAAGCGACTCAAGTCGTACTCAGTGGTAATAGTAGTCACTCCAATTGCTTAAACCCATGCACATTCCCATTGAAGAGAACAAGTATAATATATCAGTACAGTCTAACGCCGAGTACAGAGCGCAGACGGCGCCTTTCAAGTTTCGCGCGCAACACTGGCAATGCATGAGTATCACCGACCCTCGGACGCACCACTGGCAACGAAATTCTTGAACACCCGAGTCCGAGTCCGAGTTCACCACCCGCACCTGCACCTAAAAACAAAAAATAAGAAAAAAAACAAAAAGCAAAAAAATTTGTCTTCTTGAAAAGCCGAGTTCGTTCATTGTTACCATTACCATAAGTGCCTATCTACTCAATATCCACTCTTCAACAAACATCGACCAAATCCTAAATCTCAATATAAGATCACATCACATCATATCATACAAAGGAAGCACCACAAATTGGACGACATTCACAACTCGTCCGAGTTGGGTCGGACTACGACTTGCACTAACCATACTTACTTGGTCAATTACTTATAACAAGTACTTACCCATTATTATAGTATCTCTACCTAGTTTGATAACGGAGGATAATAGTAGAGTAAATACAGTAGCGGACACCCTCAAGCCACTTTTGAAGCTTCAGGACAGTTCGAATCTACTCAGCCACAGCGAGTCATCCCATCCCATCTCAAAGTCAATCACAATCAGAATAGTACAACCGCTCTACTGCATAGTACCTCTGTTCATTGTCACTCAACCATCTAGTATCCATTTCATATATGATATTCTCATGCTAGCATGAAACCACGGAACTGCTATCCATTGAGGCTAGCTCAGCCCCGGGACTCACAAGGTCGGAGGGACTAAACGAGACTACTATGGTTGTCAGGGATCTTCTTTTTTTTTGGAATTGGCTAATAACTCTGCAAATACTTACCCAAATGGAAATTTAAGTTCACATTTTGATTCGCAGTGCTTTCGAGCTTCTGTGCCCCAATTTTTGTGTGATTCTGCGGGATGCTTCGAGCGTCGGGCAGTGACCGGTCAAAAACAGGGATCTTCTGCACCCTGGTCACGTCTCGTCACGGTAATTTTGGCAGGGTGGCAAATGCGGGCCGAAGGTTCTCATCCGCCTAAGTGTCACACTTCGAGTACTCTCCATCTTGGATTGTCATCGAGCGGTTGATGCTCAACCTAATTTCTTGGAAATTTTGNGCCACATCTCTTTAGAGTC